>DWPV01006653.1:0-11347 GCA_018251915.1 Urbanus proteus proteus
ATTTTCGTTATAGGTATCGTGTATACTTTTATATGCATTGAGTAAAAAAATGTTTTATTTATTTGTATAGGTTTAAAGTTATGCTGGAGATTATCTGGGTCAACAAATAAGTTTGCTGCTTATTCCCATGAAAATTACTTCCAACTAACCTGAGAGTGAATATTTTAGTTATTCTTGATTGGATATATTTCATAATATTGGTGATGAACGAACACCAATTTGCCTGAACTATTAACCCCTAATAAGATTAGTTTATAAAATAAAGCTATTATTGTAACATACTTTGAGCAGCGATGATCTTTTGCTTATCATGGGGTATGTACCTACGCCAAAAATATCCAAGGGGATGACTGATACAAGAACTTAGAGCCTATTAGGTCCATATGTCTTTTTCAAGGGACCTACAAAATTAAAGATACAACAGAACCTTAACCCACCCCAAAATTTACAAAGCCTCTATAAATCAACACCTTCTTTGTCATCGAATTCTTTGAAAGCTTGCCATTTTTTTTCGTCAAGCTTCAAGAATTATGAATTTCCTCGATCAGCTAGTATTAGAATACTATACTTCAATTGCTCGACAGTGTACTGACGCTGGAACAGGAGTCCAGTCCAAATAAAAGCTAACGAGCACAGCGCACTGTACGGGGGCTTAGTAATGGCGTACAGCCAAACGTAGAGTTGGTCCTATTTATCAGTAATGAAAAACATACAGTATTTGAAGGTGATAGAATTCTTGTGACCTCGGTGGCACAACACCTATTTCTACCTAGTAACGGTAGTATTTAGTACTCCTTTGTTCTGGTTTGAAGACTGTAGTAAGAAAGATATACTTATTCGAGGCGTTCCAACTTAGTCTTCAGGAGTAGCAAGTGTTTGCTCTACTAGTATCTGTGACAAACCTCAAGTAAGGGCTCATACGTATTATGCGGTTAGCCGGAATGCGGTCAGCCGTGCGGCTGGCTGCAGTCAAAAAATTGTATCAGAAAGTATTTTTTATTCGCACTACGATGCCACATCACAGTGCGAATAAGAACTACTTTCTCTATCAGGTGGAATGCACGCTCGTTAGCTACTCCTATATTCTAAAAGAATAGCGTAGTCGCACCGCTACCGCAGCGTAGTCGCACCACAACCGCACCATAACCGCACCGCTACCGCAACTGCACCATAACCGCTCCGCAACCACAGTGCGTGCAAAGTTAAATAAACTACTCCAACGAGGAAAAAATATAATTATCATTAATTCAGGCTAAGAATCAAAAATCATCTATACAAAAAAATAAAATAGAAGTGTCTTTTTGTGATTTCTAAATAACATTTTTTTACTCAATTCATATGTAAGTATACACGATACATTTAAAATGCAATAAAAATTTGCAATAAAAACTTGTTTTTTCTGTCTGTCTGTCTGTCTTCCTATCTGTTTGGCTGAGGCAATTTTCTACGGCTGGACCAATTTTCACAGGACTTTCACTGGAAGATAGCTGAAGATCTGAGGCGTAACATAGGCTACTTTAATTTTTGAAAAATCCATTAGCATGCGCTCTACGCGCATGCGCGCGCTGTCTGGTGACAGCGGGGTGACATTTCTGTTCAAATATGTATTCTTTTGTACTTTTTAAACGCCGGTGAAACCCCAGGGATCAGCTAGTACTTAATAAAATCTTCCTTCCAACAAAAATCAAAATCAAAACCCTTCCTTGCATCGTAATAACATAAATATTATTTATTACCGCGTCCAATATCTCATTCGACCTTACGGTCGTATGGCGTGGTCTCGGACTATCAGGCCAGATCACCTTCCACACCGCGATAACCTTAAAAGCACCGCCAATATTAATACATCAAACACCCACGTGCATACTAACAGAACACAGACATTTATATATAGTAATGTATGGCATATCGTCATTAACTGTTTCTATTTACAGTCTAGGTTGAGATGGGTTTTATACGGAAATCTGTGATGCATCGTTTGATTTTTTATTTGTGGCTTAGAGATGATATACTTAGATCTCTTTATATAATATAGAATTGGAAAATGAGCATTGTATCCACCGGATGGTAAGTGGCCACTGTCGCTCATGGACATCCGTAATCAACCCCTATCAGTATATCCTGAAATTAACCGATGTATTTTGTATATTTTTTATTTGCCGCAACCCTTTTTATGTCTCACTGTTAGGCACAGATCTTTACCCGCAAATGAGAGAGGAGTGGAGCGTACTGCACCACGCTGCTTCTATGCGTGACGATGAAGGGGATACGGGTCATACGGGTTAGTGGCCAACCTGTGTCGAATGTTTTCAAACCGCCCATAAGGCCTTCGTCAAGTTTTAATGACTATTATCGAATGATATCAACCGGGACCAACAGCTTAACGTCCCCTCCGAAGCACGGAAACGCGGATGAAATTTTGCCACTAGCGGTCACCCATCTATCTACCGACCGCGGACAATCGCTTAACTCTGGAAATAGCTTAAGATCAACGCAATCTACCGGGTTATGCGCGCTTCGCTAGTAATTTTTATTTACTTAATTAAATTTTTTGTTGTACATTAATCAGTCCCGACGTCAATGAAAATTAAAATACACGGAAGCTATAGTATCTTCCATGTAAATTAAACGTATAAAGTATTAACACTTATTTTAAAGCCCAACAAAACCGTCAAAATATACGAAATCGTAAACGAGTTTACTGCACAACAAAATCATAATAAAACCTTATAAAAATTTTACACTTTTACACAATTTTACACCTTATAAAAACGCACGCACAAATACGCACGCTTATTTTACCATGCTTTTAAGGGCAGGTGGCTCCCATGGCAGGTTTTACATAGGACCTGTATGGGAATCCATATTCTCATAACACGTGTAAGAGGGATCAATATCTTATCTTGGCGCCGGCGCCCATATATGAGATGGTGTAGGGATGAGACGGTATAGACGAGCGCTTTTTTATGTAAATAAGAATTGAATTGCCACAATCAATATACCTATCTTAATATTTTTTCGTTTATGCGAATTTGGCGTGTGTAAAAACGAAAAATGAATGTGTAGAAATGATAAATTTTTTTGAAACGTTTGTTAAATAAGATTTATGAAAAACCATTTGGATAATTTTCTAATTTCAGCTTGACCCTAAAATTCCTTAATTATTATTCCATCCACAATTACGTTGTAGTCGAGATCAGTAGATTCAGATAGGATAGGACTTAGAATTAGATTTAGCTTTAAGATAAGGAATCCATGCACTGAAGTAACTTCAAATATCAATATATCGCGTATTGTAAACTTACAGCATTTTTTTAAAAATCCTATCCGTCAGTCAACGTATATAATTTTGGTACATTGTACAAAGTTTCTATTACATAAAAAATCTTTATAACTAATGTGTCAAAATGTTTCTATAAATAAAATAAACATACAAAAAAAATAAACAGGCGTTTTAGTCGCTCGTCTGTATCGCACCACCCCAATCGAGGCAGTGTGGTAGCAATTCAGATAAGGAGCGTCTCTACAAATTGAACTAAAAAACTCCGCTTTGCGAGGGAACTTTGTTTTCGTAATATTGCCTTTTTATTTTTACACTAAATCATATTTTCAAATCTTTGAGTACTTATTTACCAACTGAAGTCAAAGTCACTAGCTAACTAGGTATTTTGCAGCAATATTACTTTTTGAATTTACACATTAATTTCGTACAACTATAAATTTTATTGTGGTCTTCGTAGTAGTAGGTACTATTAATATATTAGTAGGTACCTAATAGTTTCAGTAATATGTACTGAGTACTTATACTAAAAATAAATATTGTTTAGGTACGGTTTGAAGGTGGTAGAACTCTATGTAGTTCGATTCCGGCGGCACCACCGCCACAACTATTTCTGCCTTATAACAGCAGTATCATATAAAAAAAATCCATAATATTATGGTGTACGCATGTCTATAATCTACAACCATTTATAGTCGCATTTATTAACCAATCGCTTATTACAGGTCTGTTGGAAAAAACAATAGAAATAAGCAGCATCTTTGCAAACATTTTAAATGTTTTTGCGTAAATAAATTTAAAAAAGTTAGACCAGACTTTTCAAGGTTAGTTGGTGGAGAAAATTCACGACTGCAATCAGTAAGGCATTAAGATGGATATAACTTAAAATCATTAAAGAAGAGGACTAGGAAGAACCTGGTTTTACATCTCACCTACGTGGCAGTTTGTTCTTAAAAAAACCTGGTATGGAGCTCTACCACAGACCTATGATTTCTATTTATTTATTTTATTTATTTAATTAGGACTATTAACATAATTACATATTAAAGACAGTAATTACATGGTTTTTTTCTAAGTAAAAAAGGATATTCTACATATTTATCTTTGGATATATTGGGAAGTCGGTAGGCAATGTCTTATGAGAAGGGTTTAGGCCATAAACATTAAATATGTACCTATATCTCAAATACTCAATATTATTTTGATACTCCGTATATAAATTCGAAAGTGTTTATAAGAAGCCTACACATACAATAAGTACTAGTATTTTCTGGATGGCGAAGGAGAAGCCCTCAAAAGGTACCCGACACCAACGCATAGAATATGTTAGACTACCTAGTCTCTACATAGTTCTATAGTGTGAAAGTCCTAATAGAATCGTATTTAATAGGTAGTTATTTACATCTCTTAAATTTTATAACGATCTTTATTACTAGTATAATTTTTGTATAAGCTATAAAATTAAAAGGCCACATAGTTTTCGGCCTTCAAAATACTTTCAAAGCTTTCCTACAAATTGTATAACAAAGTGTATAAGTTAAGTGTTTCCTATAAGTGTATAATATTACCAATTTACTATTACAACATTTATTTATCTTACTACGGATGCTTAACAAAAACACAAGGGTAAAAAATAGGCGTAATTTTAGTAATTAATTTTATTTACAAAACAGTAAATGTAAACTAATCAGCGTAAAGCTAGTCACAAAATATATTTTATCTATTCATCTATTTGCACGCGCGCATTAATATTAAAATAACATACAATATTAGGTACTTAATGTAATATTACAAAATAACAAATAATACTCTTTGGTCAGTCTAAAATGGCACAGTCAAATACAACATTCTACTAAAACATTTGCTTCTAAATGTTCATGACTATTTAAAGGAACTTTCTTGCATAATTCTTATTTCCACGTTTTAGTAATTAGGTAGTTAATTATATAATATACAAGTGAAGTCTTAATTACAGAAACCAAAATTGTTGATATTAAGTTGAATAAACCATTGCCAAATTCCAAAAGACAAATAGAATAGGAATCCAACATAGAGTCGACTAAAGTAATCAAAATACAGTAAATAGGTATGTATTAGAAAATATTGTGTATTAAAAAAATATTAAGAAAAATAATTATTAACATCAAATGGATTACAACATGTAGTGTTTTCTGTTGAATAAGAAATATGTTTAAGGCTTCAAGCTTTTCAATATATTTGTTTTATTTTTATACAAATAATTTTACCTTTCTACAATTGATGCATCTTAAAGTTACAGACATTTTAGAGCAAATATTTCAGTAAAACAAGTCATTAAAACATTTTACTTATCAACAGACATAATTAACTGGGAAGTACTTTTTCATTTCCGCGTCTTTGTATAGATCATCTTTCGGTAGTTCGTACATTCCAGTAATATCTGAGCTAGTCGTATTTTCTATAGGTCTGACGTTATAAAACTTATCGCTATTCTCTTCGTAGGTCAAGCTATCGTCGAAGTAAATCGTCGTGTTTATGCTTTCTGTCGCCTCAATGTCGCATTCTTTGAAGTCAAAATTCGTTACTTCTCTCTCTTGTTTGAATAGCTTTCTTCCTGTCGCTTTGCTCGGCTTTGCGTCCGTTGATGTTGATACTTCTGGAGACTTGATCCTTTTGCTCTTGTATCTTCTGTTTTGGAACCATATTTTCACTTGCGTCGGGGAGAGGTTTAGTGTCTTCGCTAGTTGCTCCCGCTCTGGAGCTGTGAGGTACCTTTGGGCTCTGAATCTTATCTCCAGCGCGTGGACTTGGGTTTGTGAGAAGAGGATCCGAGGTTTCCGTTTCACGCTCTTGTCTTTTCTGTCTTGTTTGCCGCTGCAAGTTGGTTGTGGTTCTGTTGAAGATAAAATAATGTGTTAACAATAATATTGAAGACCTACGTAGAAAGAGGTCACCGTGCCAGTTCGTCAAAAGGTTTTAAGTTCAAACTCTTACGAGGCATACGTCTAGGTATTAATCTAGATAGAAGGGTCTGGGTGTTTATATACTCGTTTTTGTGATTGTCTATAGCATTTCTTTTTACGAGAAATTCTGATCAGGGAAGTATCGAAAGAATACATACCTATGCACGTTACTACATTACTACATAGTCTAAAACAAAGTTGTTTTTTCTGTCCCTATATACCTATGTATGCATAGATCTCTAAAACTATGCAACGGATTTTGATGCGGTTTTTATCAATAGATAGAGTGATTGAAGAGGAAGGTTTAATTCGCAGGATAAAGGTAGTTAAAATCTTTGTGTTTCTTTGTATTCAATTTAGAATATCGTTTTTAAACAAATACAACTCTCTGAGTATTAAATGAATTGTGACGCTCATAAGTGATTTGTAATAAAAATAACTCTACATTGATAGCCGATTTTAGAATATATAAATTGTTTATATACCTATACTTCTATTTAGGTAGGCGACAAATTACATCATTAGCTTAAGAATTTATTTAATTAAAGATTAATAATCATCAGAAGGATATAAATTTTATATTTAAATAATAACTTACTCGTAGATTTTCTAGACATAGCAGGAAACTTATGCAGCGGCTCACTAGGATACGGAGGGCATTCAGGCTGCTTCTCTCTCTTTTGCACTAATGGTATCGTTGGCATTGCCTCTCTTTCTATGTCTTTGGTTACTTCCATTTGATGATGTCCTGGTACCAGTTCTGGATATTGTTCATGAGTTTGATGGTAAATATTATGGCAATATGGATTGTAATTGTAATATTCGTCCATTTTATGATCGTGGTAAGCTTCTGGATTCCAATATGTCTCCATATTGGAATGGACTGAAATATTTGGGTATACTTGGCTGAAATATTCAGGGCAATATGTCTGACTTTGGTGATATAGCGGTTCGTACTCATGTGGTCTCCTTTCTCGATCTGATTTCCAATCATTCCGCTCGTAGAAGTTAGACGATTGATTTATATTCAAGATGTCTTTAACAGAAAATGGCGTGCTCAAATTGCTATTCATTTGCTGTTCTTCTATCTTCACACGATAACATTTCTGCTCCAAAAACATGTACTCCTTACCTTCCATTTGCTTTTGTTTGTCATTCACGTCCATGTAGTTGAAGAATTCATTTTTGCACTCGTTAAAGTTGTGTTTTAAACTGTTATTGTTGTAGGACGTAGAAACTTCGTTGTGTTGTTCAAATGTATCCATTTTTAAGGCACTTACACTTAGTTCATTACTCACTTTGACTAATTAGTTCGTGCGAGTTAATTAAGCTGTGGTTTAAAAGACATGCGATGGAAGACTGATGGTGTGATAGATTGTGGACTGAAGCCAATCCACGGAGCCTGGCGTATTATGGGCGGGGCTATGGGGTTCTATCTGTCCCACTTTCACTTACGATGGATCTGTTGTTCTCTCTCTGTCTGACATTCGAGGGCTGTTTACTATGAAGCGTAAATAAACGGATGATTTCATTAGTAAACAGTTGGGTTGTCTTTTTGGTAGCACTAATGATCGTAAAATTTTACACTTTTTAGGACTCTACGAGTATATGACACTTGGACGATTAGTAGGTAGGTATTTAAAAAATCATTAATATATGTCAAATGATGTAACAAAATCGTTTTTGGTCAAACACACACACACATACACATTTGTTGAATGCGCTTACTAATAAGTAGGTACATGTTTGAAAACTATTATGTACCTACTCAGGCACTCTATGGAAAGTTTATTTTAAGCACAAATCTAGATACAGTTATAATTGTTGTTTCAAAAACAGGATACCTACTTACTTTTGAAGATTTTTAACTTTTCCCGTCGCAAAAGAAAGTAAGAAAATGGACTTAACTTTAATTACTTATAATTAACGTAGGTAGAGTCCTATTCCCTACTCTCTAGTCAGACTCTACCTACTCACAAACTATAATTACGAATGCATTGTTTCAAAGTCTACATAGAAAGGACCTATTGCAAGTGGAATATTTCCTAAGTTAATATTATATTTTGAAGTTTATTAGACAACTAGCTGATCCCCGCGGTTTCACTCGCTTAAAGAAGTAAAATAGCGTACCGACTTATTTATTAAAAACATAAGATATCCCGCGCTCCCGCGGCGACTTCGACGGCGACCGCAAGCAGGTGGACCGCGCGCCAATGCTTTAAAAAAAATAAAGTATGTTACACCTATGTTACGCCATATACCTTCAGCTATCTTTCAGTGAAAGTTCCGTCAAAATCGGTCCAGCCGTTTAGAAGATTATCTCAGCCAAACAGACAAACATTTTTAATTGCATTTTTGTTATAGATATCGTGAATACTTTTATATGCATTGAGTAATAAGTTGTTATTTTTAAATCACAAATAGACACTTTAATTTTATTTATTTGTATAGATGTTTCCATAGGTGTGTAAAATTTGGCTGTGACTAAAGGCTAAAAGTTAATAAGTAGTTAGTATAACAATATAGAATTGCTTTTCTTTCTTTCTTTGCGATTCTTTCTACAAATGAGAGATACTTTCGCGACTATTTTGAACTAAGCTTATGTTTAATTTTTGCGGTCGTATATAGTATATGTGACCGTAAATTATGACCTTAAAATAATCGTAGTGTTGATAACATTTATAAACAATTAACTTCACACCTCCAACCGCAGTGTTGACTGGCGGTACGGCTTTGATAATAATACCTAAATATAGTAGATACCTTCATATTATTTAACATCATAAAGAGAATTATTGATTAGTTAAAATTAAAGATTTGTTATTCATATTGTTATTATTATGTCTTATTGTCTACTTTAAGTTAGGTATGTGTTAACTCTTCTCTAATTTATTTTATTGTTCTGATGGTGTAACTTACATTACATTCAAATTTATAAAAAGAAAAACTAAAACTACACTTACGTATGTAGGTAAGTACCTACAATATACCTATACCTACAAAAAAACTAAAATATTAAAATGTATGATTTAAAAATATCATTTTTTTACTTAATGCATATAAAAGTATACACAATACCTATATCGAAAATATTTAATACCTATAATAGTGTAATACCTATAACAATTAAAAAAATGTCTGTCTGTCTGTCTGTTTGGCTGATGTAATCATTTAAACGGCTGGACCGATTTTGACGGGACTTTCACTAAAGGATAGCTGAGGATCTAAGACGTAACATAGGCTAATTTAATTTTGAAAAAACCATTAGCGTGCGCGACACGCGCCTGCGGCCACCGTCTCGGGAAAACGGGGCGTTACCTATGTTTAGATATGTTTTACTTTTTTAATGCGAGTGAAACCGCGGGCATTACTTAGTTACAAATAAATTTCAGAAATGTAGGTAAATGTCTTTCTTCATCGTAAAAGGACGCGCATAGTGGAAAGTTAAGCTGCTTGGTTGAAAATACCGAGGGATAAATATAATACTTATACAGGGTTTGCACTTAATAAGATTATCGCGAGGGCCACGAAACATTTGCTTCGTAAGTTAAGTGAGTCAAATCTAAAGATTAAGGGGTCTTAAAAGGCCACTAAGTTTCAGTGCTAATTGTATCGCAATTGCTAAAATTTTCGTAAAATTCGAAGTTACATTTGCAGTGAATGTTTCTTGTCCTTTAAGTAAGAGTTCCTACAGACGAGATGACAAAATACGATAATACATAACAAATACGAATACGATACGAGTAAAAATACGATAATGACGAAATACCAACCTATCCTTTAATATATTATTATAAGTTAATAAATAACGTTTGGCTGTTTACTTGTAAATGTTAAGTAGGTACCTTCTTGAATTAAATAATTAGGTTAAATATAGCTCTACATTACAAGCGTTCTAAGTTCGATAGTAACTAAGCGAGCCTATATAAATTTTTATATTTGTTATGTATTCCATTTTTAGTAGGTGCCTATTTGTTGTTTTGGTAAAATATTAAGTCAATCTATTGCAGTTCAAAATATGGAGTCCTGTAACAGAAGAACAGATAGGAGGCTTAATAATCATGTTCCGTTTTTCACCTTTCGTTACGTAACCTTAATATTAATTTGTAAAAGTTATCTACATTCTTTGAAATAAAAAAGTCAGCCAACAACAATCTCATATTTAAGATAAAATTTTCAAAAAATATATTCGTCACGACTCGTTCAAAAATCTACCAATCTGCAATTTTTAAACCTAAATTAGGTATTATTCATTGCTCTTAAATAATTTAAAACATATTTTAGAACATTTAAATGAATACCGGAAAGGAGCATAAAATAAAGTAGGAACGTTTTATTTCTTAGACAACATTTTGTTTTAATAGACAAGTGAATAGATCTTCCGTGTAATTCGAGCCTGGGGTTGCGCTGTGGGTGTAATATGAGTCCCGAGAAACAATGAATGGTTGATTGCTACTTTGAAAAAAGTAGACAAGTAGAAAAAAAAGTTGGATAATTTCGAAGTAAAAAAATATGTATAAGAAACTATGAAACAAGTCGTGTAACAGGGCGGTTATCATACCGGGTTTCGGGTTCAATCTCCGGCCAGACAGATATCTGAAAGATTAAAATTAAAGTTTCTGTTCTAGGTCTGGGTGTATATTCGTTTCTATGTGTGTCCATGGCACCCTCGACACAGGAATATTCCTAGTGTGGGGCTATGAGCGTAGTATGCGGGTAATCTTTGCGCAATGTATGCGTAAAAAACACTTCCAAAATAGTAAAGAAATACCTCAGATAAATAAAATAGGTAGATTACTCACCGCCTTGTAGGTATTTGAGCGAAGCTACTTTTATATATTTATACGCACACACTTACACAAAACAAGCGTAGTTTCTTATCAGTACCTTAAGTTTATTTAAGCTCACAGAGTCACTTTTATAACTCGACTAATTTTAAAAATTGCTTCATTTTTTTGTTAGGAATGATAGATCTACCTCTTTTATTTATCCGAGAGAAATAGATACTATTAATTTAATATAAGGTACCATTGGTTTTAAGTTAAATTAAGATTAATACACTTAGGTGTCTAATAGGGAGATGATAAGTAATTACTTAATTATTTGATTAAAACTGCATATTTTT
>DWPV01006654.1:0-11345 GCA_018251915.1 Urbanus proteus proteus
GTTTATTAATCTTTTACGTAAAGATAGTTTAACGGGTTTTTAACAAATTCGGCACACAAATGCTTTAATGCATAGAAAATCTTCATCCCATTTCAATAGTCCACGTGAGCGAAGCTGCGGGCAAAAGCTAGTTAATAATACAATTATTTTTATTTTAAGATTACAATTAAGATTAAATTAAAGTAGCAAACCAGCTGAATATCCACTCCCTGGGTCACTGTCGCTCATAGTCTTGAATGGTCAAGTCGCCTCGTGGAACAGATCTGATGCGTTGCTACTGTACCCGTAGTACGAGTTTCTTAGTTTTTCTTATACGATCTCGGTTTACGTTTACGCCCGTTTTTCCATAATAAAAACGGGCCGGGTTTTAGTACCTAAACGGTCCGCTAGGAACGCTGCACGTAAATGTATGAAACTATGAACCAAAATGTCAACGAGGAACGTTTCACTAAACGTAATAAACTCGTAATATGTATACTGAGGAATAGAATGGTCTCCTCAAATGAAGGTAAGTTACTCGTGAAAGTATTTGTGATGAAATCTTAAAGTCTTTTTATTAAATATTTATTAGACTAGTTAAAGTAGTAGGTACTAATATGGATTTACTTTGGACAGCTCGTGTTATAAGGACCAACACCTGTTTGCTCGGACTATTTCAAACCTTTGTCACCAGTGTTTTCGTGCGGCAAAACAATTAACGAAATTGTATTGATACGTAAAGCGCGGAAAGACACTTGGTAAGGAGGTGAATGTACGGAAAAGTACTGAAAATATTTTCTTTGATGGGTCCAAAAACACCGTAGGTACCTACACGTTGTGGTGGTAATTGAATGTCTTGAGTGGTAAATGTTTGTTGTAGATATTTCTTAATTGGTTGGATCAAATTGGATGTCGTGTATATGTAGTTATGCACCTTCATGTTTCTGTATGACCACCACTTACTATGAGACAAGTTCCTAATATTATGAATCTATTGTCTTGAGCTGTGGCAATGTATTTTTCTTGGAGGACCAAGGTATTTTCATACAACCTTTTTTTGCACCTATATAAGCACATGACACTCTACCTTTTTTAAGAAAAAATAAATATGACATTAATGATAATTTGATGATGTGACCATCGTAACCTATAAATTACGCAATTCGATATAAATCTTTAGTGTTTGTTTATCTTAATAAAGTGCAAGGAGCGCTAGCAATGTGAAATAGGTGTTGGAGCAGAGACGCCGGGTGAGGATGAGCTTGCTGCACGCCGTCGCCGTCATCCTGACTGTGTTGTTGTTCGTGGTTCGCCAGCGCTGTGCGTGGCCCAGCATTGCCTCGGTATACAATTTCCATAGTACATAGTATAAAACAAACACACTACATAGTATAAAACACTTTGTGACTTTACGCTGTCTGTTCCTATGTATGCTAAGAGTTTAAAAACTACGCAACTGATTTTCATGTGGGTTTTTAATAGATAGAGTGATTCAAGAATGTTTATATGTAACTTAATGCGGGTAAAGCTGTAGGCAAAAGCTAGTTATTAATAAATTCGTTTATACATCTGCCTTTTGATGGTCTTTACTGGAAATAGGCCACCCTTGATAGGGGTTTTGGGACAGTAGTCACCGCGTCAGGCATGCGTATTGTTTTCTATATTTATAAAAAGTAAGAGTGATAACTGAGTGTTTAGTCTCTATTAAAACTCAATAGAGAGGTTAAGGTTCGAACCCTAAGTGACTATTTTTACATTTTATCTGTAAGTTACTTACCGCTTAATTGAATGACGAAAATCTATTCCTAAAAGTTCTTTAAAGTAAATTTCTCAAAGGAGTGTGATCTCTGTCAATATTATTGCGTAGGCTGCTGATAAATAGCTCATATTGTTGTTTTAGGGAAAACGGCGCAGTGTCCGGCAGCAGGCGGTGGACCTGGACTGGCCAGCCAAGCCGCTGCAGGCCCACATCGTGGAGTGTGCCAAGGACATCCTCTCCGACCCCAAGTACAAGAGAGACCCAGAGATCGACGTCGACAACGAAGAGATTGGGTTCTACCCCATGGGCTGAGACAGACTGAGAATAAAATTTAGAAGTTTACGAATTTAAATATCTGAAACGTTAAATTAAGTAAAAATAGTAATAATGACTGTCGTTTTATTGCCTTTGTTTACTTCTATTACCTGACTACGTCAGTACGTGGTTAGTGCATATGTATTTCGAATTTCCCAGCGTTTTCGAGGAGCACGAAAACTTGTCATGAAAAAGTAATAGGGACATAATTAAATCAGTCTTATTTTCTTTTACATATCCCAGAGGATGTCTTTTTCTTCCGTGACTGTCTAAGCAACTCCTTATCAGTACTTTTACATAATATTTTATTTCATGGAAAAAATCAATGTCTGCCAAGTAGATCAGATAACGATAATAAACAATTATTTTTATCAACTAGGTCATCCGCACGTTTACAATACCTACTGTAAAAGTACACGATAAAAAGACACTTTAAAAAATACTGATGATATAATTAAAACGCGCAGTTCATACACTCGTATGTTAAGGATGTCTAGTGGGTGATGTGTACTGGCGTCTTTTCGCGGCGGGCACCATGAGGAAGCGTATATTCTTCTTGTAGTAGGGGCAGCTGGGCTCGTCGCAGCCGAGCACCTCCGCCTCCGCCAGCGCGCCGCCGCCCCGCAGCAGCGCGTCGCCCGCCGCCAGCCGCCGCGCGCCCGCCAGCAGGCACGGCCCGCACAGCGCCACGGCACACATCGCCGCTATCAACTCCAAAACGAACATCACTACTTCATACCACATCGTGAAAGGAAATGTCACACCCACGGTTACTCAGTTCCATCTGTGTAAATAACTTTAAGTCTTTATTAACGGTTGTGTAAACATACAATAGTGTAAATTATCCAAAAATATTGATTTCAACCTCTTATCAAATACCAGGTAGTGTTATGAATCATAATGACATTAACGTACCCGTTTGCTCATAATCTAGTGTAATCTAGTATTATTATATCTTGCCATTAAATATTTTACAGTGTAATGTATCTATGTCAGTATATCCTCCTCCTTCGTTATCGGTAAAAGGTGCTAAAATGAAGCGAAATGTTTTATTTATCAGGTAAGTAAATCATTTTACATATTTGTGTTACCTATATGCTTTAAAATAATACCATTCCTGCTGCAAAACATATTTTTTATGGTCGTTAAGTGAAAAATCAACTTCGGATAAAAATAAATTCGGTATAATTCCGAACGCAATTAGTATCTCCGTTTTACTTTAGCAGTTAGCATCCGTTATAGTTTGAATTCAGGCGCAGGCACAGAAAAGAGAATGTATCTTTCCTTCACGAGCGCAGGAGCTGATGAATGTAGCATTCAATAGGACTTTGCACATCATGAAATTGCTTTTGGTTTGGAAGAAATTTCATTGTGTTCGGAATTATACCTACCGAATTTATTATTATCCAAAGATATTTCAAAGCACCTAAATTTTATTTATGTAAGTATTTTATTTCGCTTACCATAACTTTATTGGGAGCGTTACAGTTATATTGATTACAAATAATGTCCATGAGCAACAGTGACCACTACATATTATCTGATATTATGTTTATTCAATACTTACTATATGTATTAATATTAAATATTTCTCAGGAACCAGAATTAATTCCTTGATACTATTATAAACAAAATCCATTGATACCACCAGTGTCTTCCCTTAGCCCAATCCCCTAGGGGAACCCTGTGAACTCATTTAGTTTATCCCCTCTCTAGGGCTTATAAGAATCCCCTAAATTGTAGGGTAGAAGTAATAAAATATTGTTCCATGAACCCGTGCGAAAAACTTTTAAGAGTTAAGGTCTATCAGTTGAGTAGATAAAATATAGATAGTGCATGTTTAAGCCCAAATCTCTAGGCATTTCTCTTGACCAAAAATTATTATTAGTCGTAATACAGATCTTTCTCTCCCACTTCCTAGTTCCTTTGTAACCTTGTAGCGTAAATAAAAACAATGAGAAATTTTATTCATGGGAATATCATTTTGTTATATGACGTTATTTTTCAAAACTTCTGTATATTCGATTTTGATGTGTTAATTAGTGGATTTTTTATCATAGAACTTCAATAACTATGCACGTGTATGGGAAAGTCATATGGTGTAGTGAGAGGTGACTTCTCGTGTTGCTTCCAAAACTCATAATAAAGTCCTAATAAAGTCCCTACTACTTTACTGGACCCATCTCATCATTTATTTTTCAACATTGTTATCTTCCATATAGATATTCATGAATGTAAGTGAAAGATTGGCTATAAAGAACTAGATTCCATGGCTGTACAACATATTAAAAAGAAAATTCTCGTCATACTTGTCAACGTCAACCTGACGTTATATGAAAGTAATTTTGAAAGTTCCAAATTGTCACTGTCATAAGTGTCATGTGAATTCGCGATAAAAGATGTGTGATGTTGGAGTAGAGTGGTTCGGTGCGAATATGGAGAAGTTTCTATCATAATAATCGACAATGCATTTAAATTAAAGTAATTTAATAGTTTTACCTTACATATCGACAGTATTATCAGTAATATCGTGATAGTGATTAAGTTATAAAATGCCGAAACCGGAGTACGTCGTTGGGTGAGTTTTGTTCCATTCATAATTTAAAACACAATAAAACGGCGGGCTGATAAGCAAACAAACATAATTGGAGAGTTTGGAGGCCGACGTCGACGCTTAAAGCATACAATTCTAATTAATTACGAACATAATTAACATGTACGTATTGTAAAACGTTGCATGGTAGCTCAGATTGCTACGGTGTATTGTCGCCGTATGCACAATATCCAATTTCATAGATGTTGCTTTCTAATGCTTAGGAATTGACCTAAATTATTTTACAACTTCTTACTACTATCATAAAATTGCTAGAATCACTTCTTTTATTAATAAACTCCATATAGAAATTAAATAAATGTATTTTTTATGTGATTATTCTCATTCTATTATAAATTATTTTAAATTCCACGAATTTGTTGGTTTTTTAGTAGTTTAGTTCAGTTTTTTACAATAAAATAAGACACAAAATATTATCCAGATAAATACTTTACTAATAAACTAACCAATAACTACAAGTTTGGATATTAATGTTTTTAATGTTGTGTATGTTATGTGTCCGGTTTTCAAAATAGTGTGCTAAATATTTAGGTTGGTGTTAGTGGGGTGTGTGCTACTGACGTGGGTGTGTGGCAACCTGTACAAGCAGCTGCTGGAGGCCTACGAGCAGACCGGCTCGCTCACAGACTCGGAGTATTCATGGTTAGTCACTTTCATTTATTTTTTTTATAACATGGGAGTAGCAAATGAGCATAAAATTTACCTGATTGTAAGTAGCCACTGCTGCCCATGGTCATTTGTAATCAGCCCGAAGTAAAAACAAATAACCTTTTGGAAGAAAAAAATATTTATACATCTATACAAATAAATAAAATTGAAGTGTCTGTTTGTGATTTCAAAATAATAATTTTACACTCTATTCATATGAACGTTTACACAATACCTATAAGGAAAATGCAATTAATTTTTTTTTGTCTGTCTGTTTGTCTGTTTGGCTGAAGTAATCTTCTAAACAGCTGGATTAAAATTAGCTGCGTGCACGAAAAATGATCGAATATCTTTAATATCATTTATGTTTTTTATCAATTTATCACTTTCTTACTACTGAAGTTGTGGCTTCCTAAAATGATAAAAGTTCAAAGGTGTCATAGTTATCTTACTCTGTACATAAAATATATATGTACTTTTATTATTTTCCTTACGAACATGTTAAATTTTTAATAACTGCCTACCATTCAAGTTGTATTAATTATATTTTAATGATAAAGATACCACACAATTAGGGTTCGTTTCCGGGAATTCTCGGTATCGAAAATACTGGGAATTCCCGGGATAGTACCGGGAAGTACCGGGAAATAAAACCCATTTCCCGGTAAATCCGATACTACAAAAACTTCTAATTTTAATTACCGTTATAATCAAAAAATATGATAAAGGTCTATTTCAAGTCATTCTTAAGCAAGGGTATATGTCTTTTGCGATTATTAAGACACAACTGAATACATGCATACAATAATTTATTTAATTAACATTCAAATATATTCGATTATATTTGATAATTTGGTTATTAAAAATTACTGTAATAATAATGTGAATTGCATATATTAAGTATATATTATTTTTTTAACAATGTCATTTTTTTATAAATCACTTTACGCAAAGTGGAACAGAAGGAAGGACTAAAATTCACTGTGTTCTCTAGATGCTTCGTACCGAGTCACGAAAAAGCGTTATTATTTTACTTCAGCAATTTGCATTGGCGACTTTGCAATGAAGGCCAACATTGGGATCAATGCCAGTCTCATTCCGAGAGCAAGGGGCTCATCTCAGAGATTCTTCCGGGACTCTTCAGAGATTATTTTTCTATGTATAAACTTCTGTACAACATTTTTAACATTCTCGAGAATTCCCGGGAATTCTCGGTACTGACTCTCGCCAGTACCAGGAAATAAAAATTCGATTTTGGTACCGAGACTGCAAACCCTACACGCAATTTGTAGGACAATGTGTGAGATAAATTATATAAATGTATGCTAAGCAACAAAAAACAATCCCCCGGACAGTAATCATTTTTCATAGCCTTGTTATCCATACATTTTGAAGGAGGAGGACTCTTATTTCAAAACTATAACATTTTGAAAAACATATATTTTTTTAAATAATTTAGATAAATATCTTCAGATTTAATGGGTAAAGACCATGTTCGTAATTTTTTTTGGCATTGACAACATTAGCACTTCTATTGTGCTTAGCTACCAATTTTTTTTATAAGAAACAGTTGGGCGTCTCTGCAAAATTAATCTATGTTAGAAAAATTCGCTTGATAGTATTGAATGGTAAAAAATGTACTTGAGATCCTGGTCTATTATGCATATGGTCCATATGCTTAAAATAAATGTAATATTTTTTTGCAGGGTTTTCCGGCTACTCTTAAATCTAGTTGGGTACTCCACAATCCTATTACCTGGATTCCTCTTGTACAAGTACCTGAAAAAGTCAAATTATTTTGATAGGATAGGTAAGTCATATCAGTTATATTAAGATTCGTTTTCAAATATGTCGATCACATATTTGTTTAAATACTTTGATAACTCTGTTCAGGCCAGGATATGCCACAATCACTAGATAATATTTAAAAACTTAAGAACGAATGTGCAACTCATGTGCAATGTGCCGTGTGCCGACATAAAAATAATTTCAAAAATAATAATTTATCAACATAAAAATAATCAGAGTCAGTATTCAACTTCCAAATCCAGTCGAATGGTCTATACATTGATTATACTTTTCCAAAAAGCTGTTGAACAATTTCAGCCAACACTGGCCGCATATACAAGATCCTATACGCTTGCTACGGTGACCATGCAGAGAGGATCCCGGAGACCACGAAGGTTGCGAAAGTGGAAGAGTCCTCCCACAACGAGAGCATGGAGCTGGCCTTCTGCTTCACCGGCCTGATGGGCGCCTACCTGGTGTGGGGGCTGCTGCAGGAGAAGATAATGACACAGGTATTCTGTATGTTATGTAGGCCCTATATACATTATGGAAGTTTATGCTTTTATTGATGACGCTCATAAAATGATCATTTAGTTTGAATATCAAATGAATGAATATGTAGAATCTTAAGCCAAAAAATATTTATGGCTTTGCTTCAGGGACATTGTACTTACAAGAAAACATTTTTATTTTGCAGTCAAAATTAATCTTAAAAAAATGTAATAGATAATATTGATTTAAAAAAATATATAAATTTATACCTGCTGTACTTTTTACCACATCATTTCTTTATTTAAAGTTAGTAATAGAAGATTAACAAGGAAATATTATTGCAACATGATTTTGTAGAAATAAATACAATAATGTTATTCCAGTAATGTTGTTTTGTAACTACGACACTTGCTTCAGCTTCATCTCTAACTAATTGAATTTCCATCTTTACAGTATGTCTATAGTTAGTTTTTTTTCTGTTTTCAGAACTATATGATGCCAGACGGCAGCCTGGTCCGTTTCGATGACTCCCAGTTCCTGGTGTTCATCAACCGTCTGCTGGCCTTCATCATCGCGGTCACCCACCTGCTGTACTCGCGGCAGCCGCTCGTCATGGCTCCCCTCTACAAGTTCTCCTACTGCTCGCTCACCAACATCATCAGCGCCTGGTGTCAGTACGAGGCCTTGAAGTATGTCAGCTTTCCGACACAAGTGAGTAGCTTTTACGTACATGTCATTTAAAGATATTATTAGTTTTTGTACATCAATTTTGTATGTAAGAAAAAGTACTGGTGCTAGTGTACAGCCTTGAAATAAGCCAATTTTTTTAAAATAAGTTTGTTTGATTAATGGTATCTATCTTTAATGTATAAATGGCAGCTCATCTCCTTAACGCACTTAATGGTAATATAACGTGTTACTACAAACAAGTACTGCACTATAGTTTCTTCTATTATCGTACCTATACCTCTTATGTCATTGAAGCAAGCATGTAAGCTGACATTGTACATGAAACATTTCTTTTTAAAAGATGTGTGTTATGGAGTTTCTTGCGCCGCTTCTTCTCCATAACTAAACACCTTCCGAAGTGGTGGTAGAAGAAAAAATATTATTGACGTTCAATAAGAATTCTGTAAAGAATCTACTTTGAATAAAATATTTTTGATTTTGATTTTGATTTTGAAGTTCTGTTCTACCTTAATACTAATTATAATATCTCCAATGTAGTTTTAGGTATCCATATAAAATACCCTAAGTAGACTATTACACTCTTTATATAAAAAAAAATAATTGTATAAATATATAATTGTTAATAAACATTCAACAAACCTGCTAAACTTTTTGTCCGATGATGATTGGGGCTATTTTCAGAATGTGTAACAGAAAAAAACAAATCTGCCAATGTGTAAGCGTTAGATGTGAACAATTTCATTGCAACATTCACTACTTACCTCAGTGTTGTTCCTGATCTTCAGGTGCTATCCAAGTCGTGCAAGGTGATCCCGGTGATGCTGATGGGCAAGCTGGTGTCCCGCAACAAGTACTCGCCGTACGAGTACGTCACCGCCATGCTGATATCCGTCGGCATGGTGCTCTTCATGTTCGGCAGCCATGATGATTATGCTGGTGAGTGGAGTGTTATTGTGGAGTTGCGTTTATTTTAATTTTACATTTTAACTTTATGGGTTATTTTTATCACATTGGGTTTATCTACGTATCTGTTATATTTAGTTATAAGAGGATTTAGGTACTTTGAGAAAAGCTAATCAACAAATTAGTATAATATCGCACCAATTCCGATGAGGCTTGAAAATTCTCATTCTGTTCTCCGTAGCGTAATACAATAATGTGTTTATGTGAGACTGCTCTTTTTTTTTTGATCTCTGCTTCTTTGATCTACTTCTCAAAATTTCTAATGTGTTTTCATTAACCAAGCTTTTGATTGGTGGATTTCATCAGTCGTCATCAATAGTCACATCCGGTTCTTTTTCGCTTAGACATCAGTAATGTTAACAAATATTAACGTATGTACCGTGTGCGTTTCCAGTGTCAGCGGCGACGTCGGCGTCGGGCCTGTGCCTGCTGGCGCTGTACATGGCGTGCGACAGCTTCACGGCCACCTGGCAGGCCGCGCTGTTCCGCGCGCACCCGCTGCGCCCCCCGCACATGATGGCCGCCGTCAACCTCTGCTCCGCCGCGCTCGCCGCCGCCGCCCTCGCCCCGCGCCCCGCCGCCCCCCGCGCCGCCCTGCTGCAGGTGACCCCCCCGCCCCCGCCCATCGTGGGGGGTATGTAAATAGTCACTGCATCTAGCATGTGTGTTGCAGAACGCAGTGGGCATTAATATAACACAGCAAGACGTAGCTGTCCAATTCTTGTTGTCGCTTAGTTCCCATATAATAAATTTATGAGAAGAGACTAGCATTAGTGCCTCGTTTTAAATCACATGGTAAACAAAAATGATTATTAATAATATCGTATGTATGTTCCCAGCACCCGGTGTTCCTGGCGGACTGCCTGGTGCTGTCGGCGAGCTCGGCGCTGGGGCAGCTGCTCATCTACCGCACCATCGCACGTTTCGGTGCCGTCGTCTTCACTATCATCATGACGTTGCGACAGGCAAGTGTCATAATTTTTTTTTTTCTTAATATTATTTTACGGCCATGGATCTGAGTTCTTTACAGCCAATCTTCGTTTATATTGTTTCTTTAATCTCATAATATATTAGTCAAGTTCCATTTTTCTTATAATGTAAAAGAAGCAAAGAGGTTATACCTTAGATTTAACTAGACTAGTCCCTAGCTATATAGGGTGAGGGTATGGTTGACATTTTTAGGACTCACACATATAAAGACGACACGACACATGTTGCGTCGTACCACGGTGCGGCGTCGTTTCACGTTGCGTTGTCTGATTATGTTGTAAAACGTGTGTATGTGTGCAGGCGGTGTCGATCCTGGTGTCGTGCGCGGTGTACGGGCACGCGGTGTCGGCGCGCGGCGCGCTGGGCGTGGCGCTCGTGTTCGCCGCCGTGCTGCTGCGCCTGCACTGCCGCCGCCGCGCCGCACGCGCCAACTGAGGCTACCGGGGGCTTGCATCCCCGGCTTATCCCGCCGCTGGGGACTGGGGGACGGGCACGTGACACGCCGTGCCGCCCGCGCCAACAGGCCGGGGACGTGTCGCCCCGGCCTTCCTCACTGCTGGGGACCGGGGGACGGGGCATGTGCCGCCGCCACGCCGCCCGGGCCCACTGAGTGACGTGCGCCCGCGCGGGGGGCGGGGGGTGGTGGGCACGTGACGCGCCGCACCGCCGCTGGGGACTGGGGGACGGGGCATGTGCCTCCGCCGCGCCACGCCCACTAACAAAACCACGTGCGGACCGTGCTGGGAGCGGGGGGCACGTGACGCGCCTGCACCGCCGCATCGCCGCTCGCGCTGGGGACGGGGAGCGGGAACACTTGACATCGACATACTCGTGCAAGACGGCAGCGTGGACACTGAAGACATCTAGCCCCGTACCTTCACGCGCCGCGCCGGCCTACCCGCGCAACATGATGACGCATGTTACTTGACTCCGTGACATCAAAGTTTATTTTACGCTTAACCCTCTACACCTCGCGAAAAATAAACGAATATCAAGCGAAAATTATACTAAAAACCAAAATACCCATAGTATCCATTTTAAAAACTCATGTCGCGGTTATTTGTTTTTACTTGACAAGCCGGGCATTAACATAAAATAATGATAACT
>DWPV01006655.1:0-11345 GCA_018251915.1 Urbanus proteus proteus
TGCGTACGTCACCCGACTGCGGCGGGTCGAGCCGCAGTCTAGCGAAAGTCGCTGATTAAAAGGCAAACACAGGTTCGTGCGTCTGAAGTATGGAGCGGGCATATCTACGGTATGTATCTATGATTCAAATATTGAAGAGACAAAAACGATATTTAGTGAAAGAAACTAAATATATTAGTTGAATGTGTTTACTTATTAGTTAAACTACACGATCAATTTTATTACTTGTAAGAATTCTCTGTAGTATTTACAAATACGCGTGAACCCAATCGGTATTTGGAAAGACTGATGGATTAATTCTAAAGGCTTCTTTAAGCAGTCTTTTAACTAAATCCCTAATCTAAGGTTACAAGCCCCTGTCTAGCGCGAGCTTAGTAATAATAACCATATTTTTACTTAACCACAAATACTCATATGTATCATAACCTCCGTTATTTGTTTACCTCGTATCTATATTATGATTCAAAGTATCACTCAAAATAATGATACCGTTACTGTCATACGCTTTCATTGCTAGTAAAACACGAAACGCGAAACCATATACCATAACCTGACAGTTAAAATCCGAGTCGAATCAAACATTTCACTATCATAAAACCTGTTCAATATATACCACGACCTGCTTACTTGAACTCGTAGACAAAACATAACTGCGCTAACTAGAGGTGTAAAAGTAACGAACGAAAGCGTACCCGTATGTATTCGGAACTATAACATTCAGAACTCGTTACTATCGTATCGTTACTTCTTTTTCTACCTCACAACATAGCATAGAGCAACTTCTCGAGTCGTATTCTTATAGGTATGCAATACGATAGGCAAATTGCATAGATACGAAAAATGCGATGCGAGTAAGTAACGTTTCGTTACTCAGTACTTGATGGCAAACCAGTTACTCAGTAACGTATATACATACGAAAAATGCGATGCGAGTAACGAAATGCAATCGTGAGTAACGTTTCGTTACTCGGTACTTGATAGCGAAACCGTTACTCAGTAACGAATATATACGGTTTGCTACAGCTCTAGCGCTAACGATCAGCACGCGCTACTACGAAAGTGACACTTTCTACTGACAACGGGTCAAATGGAGATATCATTTGTACGATATCGATATCGCGATACTATATAATTATATATCATCATGTGTTATTGAGCGCACGCGCATTAGGTATGAACGATTTAGCTTCGACATGAATGTATCGTGTCTTATCTCGCCATTTTATTTCGAGATAAAAACTCGTTTGGTTTTTTAACGCGAGAGCATTCGTCAAGTTTGCTCTATTTAATTTGAACGAGTTCTTTGCACTTTGCTATGTATTAGCAACTAAATCGAGCAATCGATCTAATGACAGTTGATGTTTACCCTACGACCTTCGCTCAATTAGCGTGAGTGTCACTACAGAGTATAGTGATCGAATTGAAACGGTGAATGTTTTCAAACTCTGACTAGAATTCAAAGACTGTCGTAAATTAACAATAATGTCATACCTTTTCATGAATACCAGTGATGAAGTAAAACTTACACGAGGTGTTCCATTTTTATCATCTTTAATAGCAACAGATTCTTTGCTACCTTGGAAGAACTTAAAAAAACTTAAAACGCTTTCTACACTACCCCACAGTAGGATTTTCTTCTGTGACTTGGATGCCATGGACACACACATACACCAATACACAAACACCCAGACCAAAAATCTAAATCATCATTTAAATGTCTGTCTGGCCGGGAATCGAACCCGGGACCCATTGCTCGTCAGGCTGGTATCGTAACCGTTCCGCCGCGCGGGTCATCGTTACCGTCAGGACTGTCTGTTTAGAATTGATTTCAGTCATCTATTCACGGCCGACCATTAACCATAGAACGGAACGGCTTTGCTACTTCAATGCCATAAAACGGTACGCACTGTAAGGTACGTAGCGAAATGGGATTCTCCAATAAATGTACCGCACAAGTTATTCCACAAGCCACATAACTGTAAGACATCCCCGATGGACCGACCATTACAACCTGTTCGCCATTCCGACAAATGTCTTACATTAGAAGGGCGTGCGGCTAATAAAATTAAAATTGTAAATTCCTGGTGGTCGGTACACTAACGACCGATAAACGTTACGAATGAAACGTCGTCGAATTTATTAAATTTATTACAGCATCCGCGATCACGGGTATTATCCGCTAACGGTCGCCAATTTAAAGACATCGACGGACGTCGAATGGTTGGCCCTGGACATAGGCGAGACTGGATGGCGCTAGAAGTTGTACGTGCATAAAAAGTAACTCCACTTTTTGGAGTTCCTTACAAACGCCAAAAAAACAATCAGTAGGTACCATGCAATGAGTTTGTTTGATCCCGATTAGGAACACAGTTAACTATTACATTTAGATTTATGTTGTAGGTCTAAAATATTGATAGAAGATACTATTTGTGATAGAAGGCAATGATAAAGGAATGAACAAGAATATTTCAACATCTTCAATTATAATTAATACATTATTGACGTTTTAAAGACAACTAAAAAGAAAATCAATTTAATTAAGTACTAACGATGCTGAGATTGTCTGTAGGCAAATATGTATTAAATTAACTGGAAAATTGAATTACGATATATACTGATAAATTATTAGAATATTGAACGTCTCATCTAGCCACTATTATCCGGGACTCACCCGTCCATGAAATAATAGAAGCACCCACCGCAGAGTTCCATCGCTCGTGCACATTCATTTTACCGCCTGAAATTTAACGGTACCAATGTACACTGGCTTGCTTGCATGATGCAAGCAACAGGATCGGGTAATTAGAAATATTCAATAATATGAGAGAGATACCCGATGAAAAAGATAATTTCTACACTAACAGTCATAAATTAAGACTTTCTGTGTACTAGGTGCCATTGGAAAACGCTAAGATATCCTAAACTTAGAACAAAAAAAAAACAGATTTACCAGGTATATATTTATATTTGCTGGTTAAAGGATATAATAAAAAAAATCTCTAATTATAAATCGCGTGAATAGAAGATGAAAATAAGAGCCAAAGTTTAAATTAGGAATAAATAAACATTTTTATACAATCTTTGTTATAGGTATTCCTTAAAATTACTATACTTAGGCATTACATTAAATAACATTACAGATACATCTATCATTACTTCATTTTTCCTGGTGGAGGAAAACCTGAAACCCTCGACTTTCTGACCCGTATACTAACTGACCTGCAGTGACCAACGCACGCGCTTATAACTTCCTAGTCCACAAATCTGTCACTAACATTTTTCTACTTACATTTTGCGCAACGAACCACAAGCACACGAGACCATAACGACGTGATAGACAAAGGGACATACCTGAAACCAAAAGATAAATTATTAGTATGTTGTCACGTTGCTCGTAACGAGTTTATGGGTCAGTCAGACCACAAACGACTGATGCAAAGGGTTGCGTCACTGACCAACCACTAAACTGTGGTCAGTTGTACAAAGCACGATATAAATAAATACATGTTTTCCATCGTAACCACCATACTAAAATTCCATTCTTGTGGGTAGTTTAGAGATATATAAAACAACAAACACAATGAAACAAAACAGATCTTAGATGAATTTAATAAAATTTATCACATGAATGAGAATATCTTAGCTATGACCACTAAGACATTGTATAGCAGCAGCTTTAACTCCGTCTTTAATCCTTTCTGACTGATTAATATTCACTACTCCTTTATCAATACCTATTGGTAAATACCTAAAACCTCTGTGGTCTTTGAGATTTTCTTTTTTCTACGACCAACAGGCTTCTACTTTTTTATCACGCGTTAGTCATTTTGATTGTATTTTCTCAGGAACATCTACAGATTTCCTTGTCCAAATTACATCCCCGTTACCAAGAACACATGCCTTTCATACAGGTACTTTTTGCAAGATGAAAGCGTTAACGTAAAAAACATTAGCCTCAGACGGGTCCCCCAATTTGTCTATGTCACTGATATCACAAACCGAACTAGTTCGAGCTCGGTCATTTATCACTTGCGCTTTGTAACTGCTACTGTCATGCAGAAGTTGCCAATGATTGGCAGGCCCAATTAGATCCATTTGAATTATTTTCATTTCGCAGAAGCAAATGAGTCATATTAATCTCGTATCAGTGGATCCTCTGCATATCTATAGAAATGTGTTTTTAAATGTGTCCAGCGCCATCTATTAGCGCTTACGTTACGCTTACGATTTTAATTTATTAATAGGTAACTACTCCCTAGAAGAGTTTCACGCTACATATAGCTTGAAACTCTTCTTCGTTTTGTGAAAAGATTTATTTTTCGTGCCAAGACAAAAGTGGCAAGAACCGACAAGTATTTTGTTAGCTTAATAAGTGGAACACAATTTTGTTCAGGAAAAAAACAATTTCCACTGCTTATTTCAAGCTAAATGGCTATACTATACAGAAAAAAAAACTTTGACGCTTGCAAAAACAATTACTGCGAAAAAAATGATTCTAGAAATAACATTGGTCACGTTGATACCCAATATACAAACATTTTGAAAATTTTGATGTTGCAGTGCTTTTAAGTTCATCTGCCTTAACGTACAAGTCAGAAAACTTACGCAGAAACCAAATTAATTCTACCATCCTCAATTTCATTCCTAAAAACTCGATTTGCAAGTAAGAAGACTACAGTTATATCAGTATTTTCATTTAATCTACGAATGTCTACGCGAACACGTGGCTCGTAGCGCAGTTGTCAAAACGTATTCCATTCCCGTTAGCGCCTAGCCCTGTCCCACAGATAACATAAGTTTGCGCGCACTCATCCACGTCCATCCGCCACCATTAGGGTTGTCAACTATTCGAATTATTTAAATGTTTTTTGATTTATGATTTGTGTATTTGTGGAGAAATTGTTCAACTCGTCAAGAAATGGCTGTACACCACCTAAATCACGAATTCGCATATCTTTGTGCTGTTTTCCTAGAGAAATAAATATTATTTTTAAATTTTGGATGAAGAAAGAGCATAACTACTACCAAAGAAATCGTCTTTACCTCAAAAGGTCCTTGTCTCACAAATTTCCAAAGGTCCAACTGGGACTTTTCCTGTTCGAGTAATCTTACCTCAAATACTCTAATTTTTACAAGAAAAAAAACTTTGACCTAGAAAGTAAGTTAAACATATGAATTTTACGCTAACACCATTTAAGTACAATTAAAACTCTTTTCAGTGTTGCCATCCCTGTATTCGCCAGAAGCTTGTCAGGTGTAACAGAAAAAAACCTGCATAAACGAAGGCGGGTACCGTTAAATTTGTTCTAAGCCGGCCCGCTTTGCGGCTCATTCACAAAAAGCCGCGGTCAATTTCGGCGCACGCGCATCAGATACGGTGACCAGACGGTTCACGGGTTACGGTGCTTCGTCTACGAGCTTTGATTTATTGGTTTGCGTCGAAAACGCAATGACGAATCGGGTACGTCAGTACTGTCATACATCATTTGTGCAGGTGATGTTGTTTGATTTTGTTCACATCAAAATGTTAAAATTTGGAATTCCAATTCAAAATCGTATGTACATTGGATGTACATATAAAAGAAAACTAAAAAATAAAGATGCAAAAAAAAAGATATTTAATTTAATTTAATTTCATTTCATTTAAAACAATCACGAGTAACTAGAAAAGACTTCCCAGTTTGTCATTTGAATTGTTTGAAAATCCAAATGACAAATTGGGAAGTCTTACAGGAAAATGTTGTTATGACTCTACAAAATAATATAGTAAGCATTGAATAATAAAATTTAATACCACACACGAGCACTAAACAATAAGGGAGAGCGCACATTGTCGTATCGCTGTAGACGATAAACAAGCTAACACTGGTACAATGTGCGCACGGTGCAATAACAATAATTTGTTTTGTCCATTCATTAGTGCTTGTAACGCATACTGTTTATTGATGATCCTATACGACTGTTCGTGTCCAAGTACGGTAGTATAAAACATGTAGATAACGGTGGTAGGCAGTTTTATTTCTATTTAATACATAGACAATTCAGTTAACTTGTTTTAACCGCAAAAGGATATCTGTAATCAATTTTATCTAACAAAACTCTTTTTTTTTTAAATCGGCTACAGATTCGCCGCTATATTTGAAGAATTATATGTAATGCCAAACATATCAGAATTCAAAATCCGTAGATGATCTATCGTTATTAATTTTATATAAATTACTCGTATATAATTAACAGGTAATAATTAAGATTAATTTACTTTATTGCAATGCTTTATTTTATTATTAATCGTTTAACGGAAGAAATATACCATAATTAGATGATATTAATATCATTGCTTTTAATAACACCTTTAATTTTATATTATTATGTGATAAAATGATTACAATCGCGGTTTATAAGAATACTAATTATATTATGTACTTAAACAGAGTTATGGCAAGGAAATAGTAGTAACATAAGTATTATAGTATCCGCTATAAAATAGATTTCTAGAATAGCTAGAGTAGGTACTTATAATTTTCTAACCATTGAACAGCGCCGCAAATTATTATATTTTGAAAACTACATACATATAAAAATGTTATACTGAAGACATTCTACGCTAATGTTTTTATAAAAAAGAAATAACAAACGACTACGTAGTTCCACTTATTGTTAACCTTAGGTAGGACTTTGATTTTATCTTGGGTTGATTACAAATGTCCATTCAGCAGCCACTTCCCATCAGGTGGACTGAATGCTCGTTTGCACGAATCTACATAAAAAGTACAAAATAAAACCACATGAGTCATACTTATATGGAACTGAAAATAATCCGAATTATAACGATAGATTAAGCTGCTGTGCAAATGTCGTCGCAAAAAAACTCCGAAATTAAACACGTTACAAGATACACATCGTGCATCAAAACTATTGGACTGGAAACTGATATAAAATATAAACAAAAAATATGTTACTTGTTAGTTATTTCATGCGCTACTTACTCTAGTGTGTTCTGATAAGACACCTGTTATAATATTCGTATGTCATAGTATATTTTTTGTATTTGCATTTTATTTCCGTGATGATAATCAAACGTATTAAGTATTTAGTTTTGTAAGTACTTCTACTTATAACAGTTGAACATTTAAATGAATAGATGAACAATATTGACCTATTACATGACTTTAAACAGAATATAAAAAAAAAACTTCAACTTTTTCAACGAAATGTTAAATACATAAATGTTGTTTCATAACTTACAAGAAAGCGTATCGTCTCATAGCACTTGTTAATATTTCATCTGTCGTCAGTGACTTAGTTTACTATCCTGAAATCTTATCCAATTACTATTTTTTCTAAGATTCATATTCTGTTCTTGAGAAAATGGCAATAAAAGAAAAGGGCGAGTTACATTTGTAGGAGAGTCAATAATATCAGTCACTTCAGATTCTAAAATAAGAAATAGAATAGCAGGTTACATCTAGAGAATTGAACGACTATAACAATAAAAATACAGACAGATGTACCATTTATATGTATTGGTATTGAAAAGGAACAAATATTCCAACTGACATTTTAACCCGAAGCAGTTTTCAAATCCACGACCGGTTACTATTTACATTAAATTCCTCGCAAAACAAATGGGACGTCGAGATTATATGAAACATCTTTACCGTTATTTATGACTCCATTTTCATATAAATCCAACTTCAATTGACAGTCGCGTCGTGATTTCTGCTTTAACTAGGTAAATTTGAATATAAACACCGGGATTTATCTAGACGACTTCATCATCTCGAAATCGATCATTTGCGATGCTCGACTCGATTCTTTTACTCGAACACCCGCCAATTTCGCACGATAAATCATTCGAATGGTGTGCGATCATAAAAAACTTGTTTACAATTCATCAAACATCGAAAGCGAATACCCAGTGGCCTATTTTTCGTTTAATATTGAGGCCGAGCAATCAAGTTTCATTCTAAGTGCAATCAGACACCGGTGGTCGAACCGTTTAACGCCTATACTTGCTGGCAATAATTTGCATGAAATTAACCACTCTTTTTGCTTATAACTTACTCAGTGTCTATTGTAAGGTGGACGTGATCGAAAACGCATTGGAGCTAAAACCGCGGAACACATAACCATTTTATACGGAATTGATCGTTTGGCATAACTGACATTTGATAAATGAGGATTGTGCTTTGATACTTGTTAACAACGTTGAACGCCACTTATGTAAGTAAAAATTGCGTAAATTGTAATATTAAATCTATATTGTACATAATTATTTCATGTTTTAGTCTGATTTCAGAACGAATGCCGGAAGGAACCCAATTTAAGTTTTCAGGTACTTTTTACTTTCGACTTTTCTAGCGATGCGTTAATAAATTTAGCCACTTTCGCGATCATAAGTTGAAGTACATACTAGAGTGACCACAATGTGGGACAATAACATATAAACGTCATACTATCTGATAATCGTAAATCGATTTTCCATAAAAGTCATCTTTAAGCTCGCGGCCTATCATAACTTGTCTTGTTTATTTCTTGTACCGTTGTCTTATCTATTCCTACATCAATAAACTGAACTAAAAACAAAACAATAAAATCGGAAACGAGCAGAATTTGGGCCAAGTTTTGAACATGAGCCAAATTGTGATTACCACTGAATGCAACGCAAAATCTATCGAATCGAATCTTAAGGAAGTTTATAAGGTCAATATGGCAAAGACCCGAGTGACTTGTAGAATCCTGCTTCATTTTATTTCGAAACCAGTTTAAAAGTTCAACCGTAATATACGAAAATTACGGTCGCCGACGGCAGTCCTCTGCGATTCGAAGGACGTTAAGACAAAAAAATTACTACTGTGCCTCACATTGGACATCGTGTATGTATATTTTATCTGAAATATGTGATGCGATGCTCAATTTGCGGATGAAATTCTCAATTCTCAATTTGGTGAAGCTTTCACAGGTCGATGTGAAGTTTGACGTGCTCGATAACGGAACTATTTTTAATACTTTTTATTTGAGTATGCGGACAAAATAGGCTTTATAAAAAGGTGTATTGAAAATATGAAAAAGAAGAAATATTTATTAAATAAATCTGCATTTATAATCCTATAGAATTATGAAATCTATTTTTATATTTAAAGCATAGTAAGTCTTTTCATTACTTCTCACTTTTTGCGTAAAATGGTTAGTGTTAGAAATGTGGCATTTAACCACGAGGATATAAAACTAAAACATCAACGACAGCAGTAGCCACGAGGCGCCAACCGAGATCCTTATCAAGAATGCAAACGTTCTTGTAAATTCTTCTCCACTACTTTTTATTAATGTCGCGAACTACCTGTCTACCTGACGACGAATGTTCTCACCGCTCATCAACATATACTCAACGAAAACGATTTAAGTCCTACCTGAAGTCGGTCAAAGTGTTTCTACATCTAAGTACCAAGTTGGAATGCTTAGGGTAGAAATTTGATATACTTTACCGTATTGTTCAAACCAGAATTTAGCAGCACTAACTTGTTAGAGGTAGAAATAGGTGTAGTATTGCCGTCAAATTCGAACTCCGCACAGTTTCACTACGACACAAGTTACCCACTTAAAGCATACTAAAGCAAGATAACAAATAGTCACAACATACCAACCGGAGCACTTGTTTTGAGACAAGAATCAAGACAGTCTTATGTCTTTGTTTTAAGGTCTAAAGTCAGTGATGTACAGGTTTTTGCTGATACCAAAATACTCGATAGATCACGTATCCCGCCATGCATTTATGATTACAAGGCCGGCATACCACGTTTCATTCAGACCTGTATCGGATAAAGGCTCGTTATATAATGTTGTTTTGAAGGTTATTTTCAATCTGGGCTAATAAGCTAACGCATAGCTATCACTTTGTACGTTAATAACGTGTGCATGTTCAGGGTGTCATGGGGTCATAACAGTAACTATGAAATTACCCAGACTCAGACTAAAAATTAAAATTTAATAGATCTGATCTAGGATCGAATAGAATTGCTCAGACGTCTTATTAAAATACAAATACTTACAGCGTTACAGTAAAATTATTTTACACTAATCATTAGATATATGTAGGTTTTTAATTTCAATTTTTGTTGTTTTTCTTGAAATCAATATACCTCATGATATGACGAAATATGACAATGCAGTGTACACACACACCTATTTAGTTTTTAAGTTGAAGTACATTGAAAACTATCGTTGCAAAATTTGAACTATTCACAAACAACTCTCAAAATAGAGTAACTAGGTATGTTTTTGCGGAATACAGATGAATTCGTTAATGCAAAATTACTGCAACTCATTTTAAAATACTTGTAAGTAAATCATATAATATGTAAGTCCAAAATAGTAGAATGACACACAGACACAGTGTGTATACGCCTTAAGCCTCATACTTTTCTCATCCACCTGCGCATGCGCACGTGCTTCGCCTCCATTGCAAAAAATGGCGGACGAGCGAGACAATACTTTATGAATGACATAATTAATATGAACACTTGTTTGTATCGAATTATACCTTTGTTTTTGATGTTATTGATGTACATGCCACCAGATATTCGCTGTAAGGACGTGGACAACGGTATCCAAATACCTATAAAAGCAATTTTTCCTGTTCAGGTTAATCAGATATTGATATTTTAATCTAAACATAGTCGTTAGCATGGTCTGACGCGCAATGGGTCCCGGGTTCGATTCCCGGCCAGACAGGTATCTGAATGATAAATTTAGATTTCTGTTCTGGATCTGGGTGTATGGGTATTTGTCTTTGTGTGTACATGGCACCCATGACACATGAGAAAATCCTACTGTGGGGCTATGAGTGTAAAAATGCAGTACGTGCCTCGTTATTATTTAAATTCAGTGTAATAAATGTAACGTTACATATTCATGTTATACATCAATAAAGATTAATACGCCCACGTATGGTAAGTCAAATTTGTCGGTCATAAGTCGGTAATGTATTGCCCGCTAATGGAATAATGTAATCCTAATGTAAGAATGTTATAAGTGATATTTCAAAATATAGTCGTTCATTATTATAATTAGTGACCAATGTTATTAAAATTAAAATGCTTTTCTGTAAATGGATTGTTTTGACCAACTTTTGTTCCAACGAAATAGATTTGTGTATGTGTGTCCATGGCACCCACGACATAAGAGAAAATCCTACTGTGGGGCTATGAGTGTAGAAAGCGTTTTAAGTAAGAAACTTGTTCTTTTTGGAGTTTAACCATTTAACATCCTTATTTTGTATTGCATCAAATATAATTTTTATGGAGTTATTGCATTACAACGTCCACCGATATTTTAAGAGTCGCATC
>DWPV01006656.1:0-11345 GCA_018251915.1 Urbanus proteus proteus
AATGGTCCAATTTAAATAATCACACGTTGTACTGATTAATATTAATCATAGCCAACCTTCAGGGTTGATGTGTATTGTGTTCTAGCCACTGCCTACTGCCAACTTATACAGAAGCGATGGTTAGTCCTTGGATGTTTGTATATTGAAAATGTGTAGGTATATGTCAAGTATTTCTGCTTTATAACGGTAGTTTTAAGCACTGCTGTGTTCTGCCTTGAAGGGTGTGGACAGGGAGACAGATTTATCCAAGGCCTCAGGGGTAGCAACGCATCTGTGGTCAACCCCAGGTATGACCGTGATCATAACTAGGGTTGATTACAAATGCCCCTGGGCGGCAGTGGCCACTTACCATCAGGTGGACTGCAAGCTCGTTTGCTATTCACATGTTAAAAAAAAAGTTTTACGCATAGATAGCTTGCTTTCTTCTAGGGCTTGCTGTCTTCGAAGATGCCAATGCTTCCAGACGTAATCGACTGATACTGACTGACGAAACATTGTATTACGTAGTTTTATATGTACTTCGAATGGTTGCGTTCCTACTAAGTTGGGAAAACGGCCTATTTACATGTACCAGTTGAAAAAGTTAAGTGAAAATAGGGCTAACTTTGCTTATATATATTCCACTGATTGCTGTAGGATTAATGTCGGATTGAGACATGAAAACATGCCTGATATTGATTTAGATGACATTGTAAATCTAAAGGTACGAAATAACTATCACTACTTAGTATAAAACAAAATCGTTTTCCGATGTCTGTCCCTGTGTATGCTTATATCTTTAAAACTACGCAACAGATTTTGATGTGGTTTTTTTTAATAGATAGAGCGATTTAAGAGGAAGGTTTATATGTAATTTAATGCGAGCGAAACCGTGGGCAAAAGCTAGTATCAAATATAAATATATATTACATAGACAAAGAACTAGCAGATATTAGATAACAAATAATCTGATATTATAATATATTTATAATCTATTAAAGATAATGGTTTTTTGTCGATAATTAAGTGGAGCAATTAATATAATCAGTAGTCTTAACCTTGACATTTTGGTAGGTAATTATGGAAAAGTGGTTCTATAACAGGATCTTATAATCATCTTAATCTTGTGTTTAATGTAATTAATAGACCGGGTTTGATAACCCTAAACATTATATTTTGATAATTATAGTTGAAAATTTTAAATATGTAGATATTATGTATAACATTGATCATTTTTTTGCATTTTACCTATGGGTATCTAATGTCACTAAATCGTGAAGCGCTTTCGGGTAAAATAATTTCTTGCATACTGTTTTCTCTTTCGAATTTTACAAACTCTTTGTTATACAAAGAGTTTGTAAAATTGTACCTTGTACTTTAATACATTTTAATAAGCTATGAATATTATATGCTTGCTTGAAAATAAAGGATTGAAAATTCCGAACATCATATATTCTGTATACCAGAAAAAAATCTCAGAATTATATTTGAAATTGAATAAGGTTTCTACAACTTCACCTGTTGACTTCGGGTAAAGCTCCTGTTTTATATGGAGATGGCCAATTGCTATAAGGTGAACGGCGTTCGCTATTATGACCACCTGTTCTTACATAAAAATGTAAATCACGCTCAGATATTGCCGATATCGCAAAAGATGAGAAAGACGTTATGGAGGCCATAAGGAAATCCGCCGGCGATATAAACGTACAATAAAACGGCGACGAGCGGGTCACGAGTTACTCCTTCCATGACCTTTGATTTATGACCAAATTACCATCCTCAGGATTTACAAGGGTTTACTAATTGTTTGTGTGTATTTATATGTTTTATTAATTTGATGTAGACTTAGGCGAATATTGCTACTTCGTTAAGGAAAATAACGTTATATTAGTAACGTGCAACCACGTGTTTAGTGAGGGTAGTATGAATTTTGATAACTTCAAAGTCCAAAATTAACATCCTAGTCTCGTCTCTGTAGAATGTAAATGGTGAAGGAAAACATTGTTAGAAAATCTTATATGCCTGAGAGTGCTATTAAAAGAGAAATTCTCCATGATGTGCGAAGCCTAGAATCCTGTCCAATGCGTTGAACTATGTCTTTAACCCTTAAGAGGAGGACTCCTGCTAGAATGAGAGGCCCTAGCATTGTATAATGAGGACAATGATGAGTTGTTACGCACGGGTCATCAGTATGGAAACTATTGTCTTACACAGGAAACCAAAATAATCTTGTTATACGATTGCTTATTAAACACAGCATGTTTTCGCAGCTTTCCCACGATTTCGAAGTTTCAAACACTTGACGGGTTAATAAACACCTTATAATGGACGGAAGCTATCATCGATCGGCATATAATAAGCAGCCATTGTTGCGATACCACAATTGTTGTTACACTATTGTAACTGAGACTAATTGACGTTATCGTAACGATCTGGTGCTGATAGGAATTGGACTTTCAGTTGACGAAGGTCAAATGTACGATAGGAACGTACGATAGAATGAGATCGTTGTACCAGGGGAACATAAGTTCGCGGAGTCACGCAAGGGCCGTGTAACAGGTAGGCATTTCACGAATGTAGCTCAGGGCATTTGTACGGAAAACTGTTTTGTTACTAATTGAATGTTTGATGAAGGTTAATTGAGGAAAAAATATAATTTAGAATAGAACCATCAAATTATAATCTAATATCGCTAGTCGCTACCAGGGTTGTATACGAGTAAGAAGTACGCAAAGTAATACATAGTAGAGAGTATTAGGCAGTTAAAGACCTTAATAATAATCATCTTTAATCGCTTATTTTAGTATTTTTGTCAAAGTTACAGGTTACGTATTACAGATAGTATGAGCATACTAGTTTTACATAAAATCTACATCATTTGATGAATAAATTTTTATTCGAATAGTTTTTGCGTAAAAGTAGTTATGTTCTCAACAAAGTAACTGTTAATGGAAATATAACCCATAATATTGTTTCTATTGTAAGCGGTGAAAGGTTGATAGATTACGTTGTACTTACGAAGTCACGCGATCATACGAAGCATGTTACTAGAACATACGTACCTGCAAAATAAACACAATATAATTAATTGTTACATTATCCTTACATTTTTAAAACATAATACTTAATACATTAATTCGTTTTAAGGATCTATATTTAAAAAATAAATTTTCAAAAATAACTTTGCAGACCCTGTTAAGGCCTATCAAGTATAGAACGAAGCCGGATATAATAAAATATATCTAATATACTCGTATATGAATAATTAATTATCTTTAAAGATTAAGAATTTTAATGAAACTTTAAGTACATAAAGGTTCCTTAATTAGACCCTGGTCTCCCGCCAGGGCTTAAAACAACTGTGGTACCCACTGCTGTGTTCAGCCTTGTTTTCAAACTCATGGGTAACAACGCGACTACAGACAGGAAGCGAATACTATAATTCTGTTTGGGGTTAATTGCGTGCTAATTGGATACTTCAGTGACTAGGTATCCACAGGCGTACTACAAACACGTCTACTAATCCAATAAAAACATTATAGGCACTGTTATAGGTATAGAAGTTAAAAATAGTACAAACATAATACATGCATACCTATTATACAAGCAAGCATAATTTTATACATAGAATATCTTGTATTCATAATACGCCCACGCATTGATGAGGTAATTTATGATCTAAAGATGTGTTCATGTTGCAAAAATACTTATGACGCAAGTTCAAAGAAAGTGCCTTCGGAGAAAATTAAGTCTTGGAGATGAGAGACGTATTTGGAAACATGACGTCAAAGTCGACTATTGTGTGCTTAGAATAATAACTTTACGTCCTTTACTTAACCCCGTTGAATATGGTAAGAAGCGAGACATGATAAAAACAGATTTTCTTATATATCAAATCTCCCATCAAATTCACGCTAACTTGGAGGACGCCAGAGGTGTAGGTATCCTATCAATCTGCAGTAATGCAGGATTCTGTGGAAGTTTTTTTATATCACTTAAAAGCTTTAAGATATATCTATCTAACAACATAATATATAATGACTATGAGTTGGGATATGAGTAGCGCATAAGTAGTTTCCAATTAATGCTTAGTAGTAAGGCATTTGTGATCGACTTTAGTCTTACGATATATGACGCAACTGAATCTGAATTCAGAAACCTCTTAAAATCAGGTAGATAAAATTTTAACACATTCCAGACTTATAGCCCCACAAAAGTAATTTTCCCGTGTCGTGACAGACAAAGACATAATCATAAACACCCAGATATAACTCAGTCTATGGTTCATACCCAGATGCTACTGAATGTCAGGCCTGTGTGGTGAGTCCTCTACCACGCAGATCGTTAAATATCTAATACTTGGTGCTTCTGTATAAAAGCTGTCACCCACAGCAAGCGAACATTTACTGATATCCCATGGTTTTGTAGCTGATAGTGGAACAAACCCTTACGTGGGCGCACAAGGTCAACGATTGACCTTACAAAATGACAAGCAACTTTTTTGGTTTGTTTTCCTTAAATGTCATCTTGTTGAGTACTTATTGTTGTGTATAGCAGGTCATTTTTCATTGCAACCGTATATGGCTAACTAAATTAAATTATCGAATAAGGAACTTGTCTATGAATGTTCATTTATTACTTCTGCACTCGAAGTACCTACGTTAGTTATTAAAACTCTGTCTAATAAATCATCGAATGAATTACGAATAAACGTATCTTTACAAGCAATTTGTAAACTGATCACCATGACACGTGTAAGTTTGTTTAAGTTATAATAATAAACGCGAAGTATATTTCTTGAGATTTTTATTGTTGTAAGTACCTACATATAATTTAATGTTCTTTTCCATATTCGCGTTCGTGAAACGACTTAAATTTGGTCGGAAATGTTATTCGATATTGATTGTTCATTTTGTACTTTGTTACTTATTCTTGAAGCTTTTTGAAGTTGGTAGAACAGTATATGTCTTAACTATAGCGGCATTACCGGTTTAATTATTTCTCTTTTATAGCATTTGCTATCGATGCTGTATTCGATTTGAAGGGTGTGGGTTTATACGACATGACTCAACATCATACTTTAAAACTTAGCTCTTAACTTTTGTTACATTCATAGGCCGGAGTGACCCAAGTAGTTGACTTCATCTATTGTGTCCAAACGCAAGATGGTATTAATTTAATATTCCAATAACAAGATAATAATGTTGTTTAAAAGATATGGAACTGTTATTATCGAAAGTAAAACCGTACATTTGAAGTAGCACAAAAACTTGTAAAGTACACCTATTCACAGTTACAATAAAGTGTCGCCTTGAATTTGTTACGTACGTGCGTAACTTTCGCACAGTGACAAATTAGAAACGTGCTTGAAAAACTTTTGTACAAGTATAACCCTGATGTAGGAGCAGGGAGTAGGTACGAAGCAGTTCTCGCCTTTTGATGGAAGGGTGCAGATACTGCAGTTGTAGGTGTAGACGACCATACTAGTCCATAGGAGTACAACGTATGCGATCGGCTTCTGGTAGAATCCCTGTTCCATATGTAGTTTACTACAGATGTCCATAAACGGCAAGTAACATTTTGACGTCGATGGACTGCACGCTCCTCGTCAGCTCCTCTTTTGTTTGTTTAGTTCATTATGCAAAAAGCACTTTGTCCATATTAATAATGTCTGCGTCATGTATCGGATTATGTGACAGACCTTCATAACCAGATTCTAAAGTATCTTCAATTAATATTACAATTTAGGAAGAAGTTAATAAAACAAACTAATTTTCCATAACAGTAAGTTAACTACAGTATACATAGTAAGAATTTAATCAGTTATGTTTTAAAGCAACAGGCATTTCTAAGAAAGAATTAATGGGAAGTTGGTAAGAGGAATTCATTGGGCAACCTTGCGGCGGCTTGCGTGTTCCCGCGGGAAATTTGCCTGTCTAGCCATGCCTGTAGGACATTGAGATGTATGTCTTTGTAAATTGCTTCAGGTTCCCTTTGAAGGCTCGTTGAATAATACACGTAACTCCTCTTCACGTCAAAGGTAGAGTTAAGTAGTTATAGGGAATATGAAACAATTAAGGAAAATGTATCGTATAGTTTAGGTTTTTAGATTGTCACGAAATTTAACCTTCACTGAAATATTTAATTTTAAAACATAAGATACTAATAAAAATGTTATTGGTCTATTTAATGGTAATTCATTCGCAGTAACATTCCTAAGAAATCTTATTTCAATATATTACACAATTTACTTACTTATTCACGTCACAACTTAAATAATGGAGTTGTTTAGGTCAATCCAAGCATCAATAATGATCTCGACTCGTAATAAAATGTTACTTCTGTGTTGTTTATAGCAGAAAAGATATACTACGCTTTTAAAAACAAATTAAATTTACCTTCGTTCAATAAACCAACAGATTTTGGCGTTCAACTGAAATTTACTGGCAATGCTGATTTTATGGACCCCATTACTTTGTAGGCTGTATAAATTCATAACGTTTGCTTTACAAATTGGCGAATACATTTCCGCGCGTCAGCAGTTGTAAGGAAAACAGGAAATGAAGAAAAAGGAGTTAATGGATACAGAAAATATTCCACTTCCATTTTTAAATTTAAAACTTGAAGACACGATAGAACGGATCGAGGAAGCAACAAGTGAAATAAGGAATGAAACATTTCTGCTTCAAAACAATGAGCTTTAAGAGCGAAGTGTCCGGACAATACGCAACAATTTTTCTTTTTAAAGTAGCTCACTGGAGGAAATAGAACCAAAATAAATGAAACTGAAATGTAGGGCCGAGAACAATGAGCAACAATATTGATTGGATTGTTATATTATGAAACTATACTGATAGAATATTACTTATCTTATTATTTATTGATTGTCAAAATTTTGCTACGTAAGTTAGCAATAATTTCATTGCTAACTTGCGTAGAATGAGTATGACAAACATTATCCATGACATAAAAATGTATTTATAATGCATCATCGGACTTTTATTAATAAAATCACTGATTTGAAACTGGAATGATTTAAATACCTACCTATTACAATTTTATTAAACATCTACAATCACCGACCATTTTTGTTAGTAAAACGAAGCTTTATATTTAATGGTGGAAGTTTTTTGGCTTTCAGGTTTAAAAATGCCGTAAAGAATAAGTCGTTAATCCTCCCGATGTTTTCCGCGGTTATAGAAACCGATGCATAAAGTTTGTGGAAAACTCCGACGTCGCTGGTAATTCTTATTTAAGAGCTGAGTTTTGAGAACTAGGTCGCGGATTTGTAAGTTTGCCCTGTAGCCTGTAAATAATAGGTTTCCAGGATTCAGGGGCGGTGAAAGGAGTCGCAATAAAGAATATTCTTTTAAGTAAAGTAATTAGTTTTGCTTTCTGTTGCTAAGCTTTCTGTACTTACGTTCGCCTTTTACGATTTGTTTATTTTTAACTCTAAGTACATTATAACAGCTTTTATTTTCTTTACTTGAATATTGCTTATCTCGATTCCATGAAATTGTAGATTCTAATAACAAAAAAAATCTTTTCTTACGGTAGGAAAATGCTACATTGAAAATAATTTGTTCACTTTTACTATTATTTTTTGATAACCTCACAACAACGGGGCTAGATATATGTATTGTAGACGTAAATATTATAAGCGATAAATAAAGATCTTTATTAGTTGTCTTCTTTATTACGGTCCTGTTTGAACTTACTAACCCTGTAATAAAGGTTACAATGAAACTAAATTCCTTATAAGCCACCGTTAGTGCGTCACCCGGCTAATATTTGCCAAACGTACCGACTTATCTAATGGCAATGAAAGCTCTAGCCAATAAACCGGACTAAGCCTTATATCAAGTGTAAATATTTGGCTGTTTGCTTTGCGAGATCACCTCCAGGGCCTTTGGGATGGGATCTATAGCGTTAGATATTAGCGATATGGGCAAAGAATAGTAAGACACACATTATTTTCTTCTAAAATATCGTCTTTTTCCTCTAAATTAATTTTTCAACTAAATCTCGTTTAGCTTAACTTTGTTACTTAGCTAGTCATTAGAAGGCGGCGACAAGAAAGAAAGGTGAGATCTTTTCTGTTGTTAGGAAGCTATACTACTGTGTTCTGGTGTCAAAACGTGGTATTATTTTTATCTTTGACTAATTTGGGAAAATCTCATATTTGGAGAAGTGCAGAAGAATGATTTATTTTTTTGGTACATTTTGCAACAGATAATTTTGACCCTAACTTTATGTAACTATTACATTTTTTAATGAACAAACACCATGTGTATATTTCAATCTATGTGAGAAAAGGTCTACAGATAGTTTGAGATAAAAATATTTTTTGAAGATTGCGACCAAAACTCATAACAGGGTTATGTTGTGGGACAAAAAATTCCCTTTCTGTACCTTTCAGTGAAGGATGTACGAGCATTTGTATAGGTATCTTTGTGTTTTTCGCGGAGAAATAACGAAAGGTATTTCCTACCTTTTTCAGGTCTTTTGTGTTTGAATGTAGGATGAGATGCAAGGTGATATGCGTGTTTTTTCTCTTCAGAAAAAGTACGACGAAAAGGTGCGTCTTAAGAAAGTATTATTGAAGGTGGCTTCGTATAAACAGGCGCATACAAATATACCTTTGTGGGAATAAGTGTACATAACTTGATATGTGTGATAAAGATAATTAAAAATGTATATGTTAAAAAAGGTGATAGATATTTCAAGGAAGGAGGTCTTGAATTGCGGCTGACTTTCATATGAGGCGACCATGTTCTTCCTCGGATGTACCAACGCATCTGTGATTGAATTTAGATAGAACCCACTTATCATCAGAAAGGATAGATGGTTCTTCTACATCAATTTTATAAAAAAGAAAATACGAATAAATATTTCGACAATAATAACAATAAATTAAGACGAAATAATAGAATAGATACGATATAAACGTTATAACATATACAGGTAACATTTAAGTACATTACAGGAGTTACTAAAGGGTTTCATAAATAAAGAATAAAAGGCAGATAAAGGGCATTTTCTCCGAAAGCCTCCATTTAGGGACATTAGAGACCTAATTAGCTGTACGGTTTCGTGTTTGGCTATCAAATAACAATGTGTAACGTGACGCAATAAGTGGCTAAGCCAATTTGGGATAATTACAACGTTTGGGAACGGAGGACATGTAACAGGAGTTTGGGTAAATTATTTACTTATCTTTAGATGGACTGACAGATCCAGGCATTTTTTTTAGATAGAGAGGCTTGGGACAGCCGAAAGTAGACAAGTAGTAAATGGTGGTAGAACTCCTTTTGGTCTGACTTCGGTGGCAACATCGCCATACCTATTTCTGCGTTTTAATTGCAGTGTTAAACGAGGCTGTGTTCAGGTTTGAAAGGTTTAGTAATAAATACACTATAGTTCCAACTTAGTCCTCAGTGGTAGCAACGCAGTTGTGGTTGTGACTACAAACTCATTTAATTTATTATAGTGCCAATAGTCCTCGATAAAAGAAGCAGTATAAAATAACTTATGAATAGCGTTTCATTTTTATCAATTTAGTTATGGAACTCTAAAAATAGATAACAAGGTCCACTATGGACGAGTCCTGGAATGCTTACGTAAACAACATTTTAATTTTATGAAATGGCCGCTTAGGTCATAATTTTTAATTTTAATGATCCATAAACACATGATTAGACTGGTATTTAAATTAATAGAAATGCTAAAAATTGTAAAAAAATGATTGTCAGTTACATTGTAGTTGGTTTATGAAGGTCCGATCAAAGGTCGATTTTTGACCAAAGCCGAAGGTTTGAAAACCAAAGAAAGCTGGCGGAAGCCGAAGCCTCGGTCATCTTTCTTAGAGATTTCAACGGTATTTCCTGTCGTTAAATGCAATATATTGTAGTTTCAATATGTTGTAGAAAAAAATCAAAGTTCCATTACATAAATTTATCGATATTTTAAGGTCCAAAATTATCGACCTAAAAAAAAATTGCACAACACTATGCACATTCTTTTGAATTACAAACACGCTATATAACACGGTATATGTAATGTATCGCATTTCAAAATTTGTATTACACAAATCGTTAAGTGTTTCGAAACGAAAGCTTAATACTCGTATCATGTGAAGACAAAAGTCGAGATAATATCTCAATCGACACAAGCGAATAAAAGCTTATATAAAATAGGTATTTCAACACTGCAGTCACATAACAAGATTGCCTTGAGGGATATTCGTGTGAAATATGTACTTACTGATATACTTTTAGGTGAATAATTGGCACAGTGGTCACCAGGCATGTAGTATATGTAGATTGGTGCAATTTACATGTATAAAATTGTGTATTTCAATACGCCAGGAATGCTTTTCTGTAAGATTTTTTAAAATTCAGTGGTTCACAATATTTTTGGTGGCAGAGCCTTTTCGAATAGCGAAATTTTTGATGGAGCCACAAAATAAACGGAAAAGTTCCGTGCATTCTTTTTGTAATGGATAGTCATGTTACAATGAGTATACTATAATGAAATAAAAATAATCTAATAGGAGTATCCTCGTGGAGCCCCCGTAAAGGCTTTGGGGAGCCCCAGGGCTCCGTGGAGCTCATTTTGAGAATGGCTGTTTTATATAATCACGAAAGCTTGAGATTACCCACTGCATATTTATCTACTACTGATCGAGAACTGTCAGTAACTTACATATACATAACTACATATTCTTGTATTGATATTGACGAAGTAAATTAAGTTATTATGAACGTAAGTCGGGAGGTAAGCTCGAGTGAACTTCAAATAACCGTAATAAAACTTAAAAACCTCCAATCAAAAGTTACCCAAGATCGCCGTGATAATAAAAGAAATGTGAACAAAAAGATCGGGTGCTTTTATCAAAAGTGCAGACAGTTCAATAGAATTTTAAAGTTGGAAAATCAAACAAAAACTACATTCCTAGAGGTTCAATATCATCGGCCTGTGATAACGGAACGCGACAGTGCGCTCCAAACTTTGATCAAACAACGGAACCGAAGTTTGAGAGTCAGTTGCCAATCTACTTTTAACTTTAAGGTCGTGAAGTAGAACTGTAATTGGCGTGGGGAGAACGGGGAAAGATAGTCGCAGTTGGGTGTGAAAAAATATCATTTTGTGACTTATAACGTCGGGATAAACTTCATAATAGATCGTGATGCCAATGTTTGCCGTATGTACAAATATTGGTTTTTGCCGGAGGTGTGTACGTACATTTCTTTACTGTACTTCAAATCGCATTAGAGCTCGTTAGTAAGAATCACGTGTATGGCTGTTGGCAAATGGAAAGGCATTGTGTACTTATTCAACTATGACTTCAGAATTTATTTTAACTT
>DWPV01006657.1:0-11344 GCA_018251915.1 Urbanus proteus proteus
GTACAGTAATTGTAATAATTCTATATAAATTCCACGTAAAAAAATAATTTCCCGTTTAAGTACATTGGCTGACACCGACTCCAAAAACAAAACCAATTTAATGTTAAATATTTTATTGTAATATTATTTTATTTTTTACTTTTTAGCGCATTTTGTTTATTTGTATATCTAAATATTTGAAGTCGGTTCTTTTTTTGTTAAAAATTATTTTATGTTGTAATTTATGTGATGTCAAATTGTATTTGAAGGAATTGCTTGTTTAAAACCCTAAGACGAGTTTCTTTTTTGACCTCTCTACAGAAGTGTTAGATTTTATTCGTGAAGCCATAGACAAAAACAAACTCTTAGAAAGATAAGTAACTCTAAGACCCAAATATATGAATTATTGTTTTCTATTTAGGAATTAAATTCTTTAAGGATTTTCCCCTGGGCCATTATTAATTAAACAGAACTCTGATCTGACCTAATCAGTATGATTGAAACAAGTCGTATTTAGTCGATTAGACTTTCGTTTGCAAGGAAAGTATTTAACGTGATATATGATTATCTTATTTAGCAATAATTATAATTTAAGTGGCATAAGCATCACAGAACTCAACTATAAAGATCATTTGTAATTATTCCCAACGCTAAAAGTAGAGTCACAAGTCAGCATACTTAGCCAAACTTAGCGCGAGGGCGACGCAAATCCGACAGGCGCGGGTCTCACGACTCACGCTAAGATGGTACCGCTAACTGGGCTCCCGGTAAATTAAATTATGGCCCAAGCCCTTCCGTGGCCTTGTTAGGGAGAGCCCTCCAGTTATATATTTCTCGAAATATTCGAGTATCGAGTTTAATTTAGTGTACGGCTTGTATAAGAGTTATACGTTGACAACATATGCTTTACTTGTCCTAAGGGCTCCTGCTATTATTGGGCAGCATTGGTGTGACGATGGTGATGATGATGATGATGACAGATAACGATAAGATTATAGTACCTTTAAAACATAACATTGTATCATCGTGCACGAATAATAAATATGCGAGATTCTTAGAATTATACAACATACTATAGCTACTTTATTCCCAAATAACAATCTTAAGTTAAAAACAACAATATAATCGATTACTCATATCATACGATAGAAAATATTGGCTAAACGTAAGACGAAAACGAGGGCAACGCGAGCTCGTTGCAGGCAGAGATTTATATATAACCAAGATTCGCCCGTTCCATACTTCAGACGCGCGAACCTGTGTTTGCCTTTTAATCAGATACTTTCGCTAGACGTGCAACGTGTGACAGAGAACAAACTATATCAATTACATAATGCAAGAGCGAGATAACTGTAACTATCACTACGCCATCTTTTCTTCAGCAGTTACGCAAAACGTAAACAGTTTTTGAATGCGTAGGGCCTATCTATGGTTGTATAAATCTTTGGTTGCAGGTAGTTATAAAAGGTAGTTAAGCCACGCTCCATTTGGATTTAGCGCACAGTGATAAACGGAAATACTATGTGCTAGCTCGCTCTAAAGCCTGGCACAGTGTTTGTTTACAAACTACACGGCACTTATCGCTTGTGTGTATGTTTGTGGATTGTGTGAGGTTATTGAAATGGGGACTTCTGCGAAGAATAAAACTTTTTGAAATTTATGAAGTCACCTTTTTTCGAGGGTCAAACCTTCAAAAGGTACAGGACTTCGAGGGAACCACGTCAAGTTACAAAAAAGGATTTTTCCCCACTAAAACTCCCCGGTACGTCCCAGACGCTACCTCTTCTAAGAGGGCTAAGAAGAACCTGGGATCTTGAAGTAATGACTCAAGTGAAAGTGTTCTTTAAAGTATGTAAATTCTATAATTTTTTACTTATACAATATTTTGAACTTTGTTTTAAGCCTTGAACGTTCCAAAAGTAAGATCTGTTACAAACAATTCGCCAGAAATGGGTACTGGAAAAATAGATACAAAATTGAGACGCCGTATTTCCTCTTGTACAAAGCCGTCGGTTACGTCAATATAGCTTGGTTATATTTCTATCTACCAAATACACTCACGAGTTTAAATCGGAACGGGTGTATCATCGAAGGAAATCCTCGCCCGAAGGCCTTAAAAATGGTTTCGATTCATATCGAAACACCTATCTCATCTTCTGTTAGCAAATACGATTTTCGCCTTTACCCCGCTGAAATAGGGCGGACAATTGTTTAGTCATCCTGTCAGATTGCCCAAGTTGCTTTAAAATGGGAGTTTCAACTCTAAATTGGGGGTAACAGGGTGAAAAATCGTCGGAACGCTACCTGTCCGAAACGTTCGCATTTAATAGTATTATCCGAGCAAATTGAAATGCGAATGCGAGCTGGCCGGCCAGCGTTCGCGCAGAATAATAACTTGTTCGATGTAAAGGTGCTGTTTGGATGTTGGATACGAATAGGATTCTAAAAGTTTAGGATTACGTGGGCACACAAACATACAAGCGTATAAAGTGACATAGAATAGATATTAAAGATTGTCAGGAATGAATACGCAGGGCACTCCAAGAGGTGAATCAAAATTAAGTAAACCATAGTAAATCAGTGAAATTTCTTTATCAATACGTGTATTTATCGCCTAATTAAAACATTTAAAGGGACTTGTCTAGACCGCTGCAAACATTTCAAATAAGAAAATAATCCAAATAATTACCCTCCTGACGCAGTCGGGTAAAAATAAAAATTAAGTTAACCGTAATTAAATCGTTATCATAAAACAGATCGACGTTTTCTAAATTGGACACACAAGAAAATATAACTGAATCACAAACGAAATCTTTCATCTTTTTACGGTAAAAATAGAAATGTCTCTCGAAATAATCTTTTCGCGCGGATTACTGTAAAAATGTGTATGTCCATTTGCGAAATACCAAAATCTATTGAATTAGCGCCATTAAAATATATCTTCGATCAAGTTTAATTGTAGCATAAAAAGTTAAAAATTTCTTGCTTCTACTGACAAAAGACAAAATAAACAGTTGTCAAGACCCCCTTCTCTCGCTTCAAATTAATGTGAGAACATGTAGAAGTGAAAAACTCTTTAGTTAAAGAAAGCTTGAAAGAAGTTCCATGTAAACAGGTATACCTATGTCTAAAGATAATCAAGGACTGATAGATAAGAGAGATTGGTAATGTTTACCTTCTGTGACTGAGTTAGAAAATAATGTTATTTAGTTATAGATGTAAAGGCTTCAGTGATTATATCATTTAAAATACATGACGACTTCTTTATACCCCAGAAAGGTTAAAGACCAATACTTTTTATATGGAAATGAAGAGGTCCTATCCAAATTTCCTAGGATATCCCCCATAATTTAAGGAAAGTTCAGCATCTTAAGTCACGTAGCGCTTGGGGTCAATTAGAAAATTTGGACCCAAATTTGTATTAAAGTTGCATCCCTAAGTCACCAGGTGTTCCCAACTTTTGGGTCAGACTGACCGCTTGAACTTCGTTCACAAACGAATTTAGTTTGGAAACAAATTGGTTTTTGGTCGATGGTTGAATGTTGAGCATCGATGACCTTATGGTGATCAGGTGTTGTATTTATTTTATTTAGGAAATAATTCTTTTCAAATTATTGAGGACTACGTTATTAGTGTTCTTTACCAGATCAAATTCACTACGTCAAAAAATTAAGTCGGAAGTACTAAGATAATGACAATAATTGCAAATATCATTAGGTACCTATTAGGTACATTATACAATTAAATAAAATTATTTTTAACAAAACAACAAAACGTCTTCGTAGTCACAAAAAAGTACAAAATAATAAATCAATTTATATAAATGTAATTTCAGCACATAGTCCTGAAGTCGACACTCACATAATATATCTCGCTGAATTACGGAGTAAACTATGCCAATATGACAACCTGTCTTCCTTTGGAAAGTCGGTTAATCATTAATTAAAATAAAAGTCATGTAGGAATTAATTATATCGAAGATAGGAAGGCGCCTAACCGTTACAGCATTCCTACCCTAAGAAGACAAGACCCTCAAATCGTTCTAAATTGAAGCCTAAACAAGATTTTGCGGAGTCATCTCTATCGAACTCCAAACATTTGCGGTTCCACAAAAACTCCTAACAGTATCAGTTAAACTAACAGGGAATCCAACTTCCAGTTACTTGGATCGCGGTTACATGCAAAAACAACTCACAAAAACTTGGACCTTAAGAATAAAGCGCATTACAAAGTTGCGATTTTGCGACAGATTTGATGCCTATAGGTACGAAGAAACTTGAAACTAAGTGTTTTTACTTTTCTTATTAGGCCCTATAAATTGCATGATGTTGAATTCTTTAAAGATGTTAAAAGACTATAGATCGATTATAGCCACTCAATATTTTTTGTTTACGCTATAAAATTGTAACCCATTAAGATATTCTTAGCTTCTTACCCTTAAGAGTAATAATGTCATTTTTTATTGACTTGAAGTATGCTCATCAGATATTGAAATCTAGATAAATCGCATTTAAATGGTATTTTAAATTCATAAGCATCTATAACTCATAATAACATGAATAGTCGTAAAACTATTTACACATAATTTACAGAGTTAGAAACGTGTCGCAGATCAATCGTCGTGTCGTGCAATCGCAAACCCGTTATCGCCCTTACTATTAAGTTATACGCGTGACCAATCTGTCAGGGGTTGGCGACGAGGGTCACGGGGTCTCAGGAACAATAGTTAAAACTGTATGCGAAGCACACCGCCCGATGTAATTAAAGTAGCCCTTCTAATTAATTAAGATGGCCTTAACTAAAAATAGAGCTACACTTATTTATTACTACAAATTGTTTCATACTATTCTTATCTTGTCTTAAATAGACAAAAATAAAACATAAAGGGAAATTTTATTTAGGATTTCATGTTTTTGAATTTGTCAAAAATCAGTAAAACTTACAAAAAAACGTATATGTTTTTAAATCACTGACAAATTATTTTTTATACTCAAAATCTTAGTTAAAAAAAGTTATCAATTAATTTTATTCTTATCAGTATTAATGTCCGAGACTGTTGCAACAAAGTTATCGACATTGTTAAGTTTACGTTTTGATAAGAAAAGTAGGAATTAGGACACTTATGCCATGTACTGCCTTTTTATATAAAGTACCTTTATATGCGGACGTAAAGAGCTAAACTTTCACAAAAACCATTTGAAATAATCCAGAGAACGTAAATAATGTTCTACAAACAAAAGTAGAAAAGAAGTGTCGTTTTCTTTTTAAAACCATAAATAAGCAGATCAACGTGCATGCCATGTGAAATAAAAATGTGGGAAATAAGGATTAATTTTGTACTGGTCTAGATTTTTTGAGAAAAAGGCTAATTTATAAAAGCTATTTTTATGTGTTTAAACTAAGCAAATAAGCTAAATGCTCTGTGGGTCCCGGGTTCGATTTCCGGCCAGAAATATATTTGAATGATGAATTTAGGTCTCTGTTTTCGTATATTCGTCTTTGTGTGTCCATGGTACCCATGACACAGGAGAAAGTCCTACTGTAGGGCTGTGAGTGTAGAAAGCGTCTTAACGAAGATGGCTTAAAAGGTAGTTTTGTAATCGTTGTACACACACACACACACTATTGTATTTGGGGTTCAATACAGATACCCCTGGGTAGTAGTGATCATTTACCATTAGGTGGACTACATGCTTATTTGCTAATTTATAAATCTCCTAATTTGTGCCAAGAACCAAAACAGTAGAACAGTTTATCAATTTCAATTTAATATAGAAACAAACAATATATCTCCTGAGAAACAGTTGATCAACTTCGAAGAGAACTCCTATTATAAATGGGAATAATTCCATTTTAACGCAACGCTTCGGCGTTAATATTAATAAAACTACTAAATTAAGCGTTCAGTTCGAGAAATTAAGTTTTCAACACACACATTTCTGCTTGAAAGCAAATAAATATAAATGTTCGGAATTTATTTTCAGCATTTTAGTATAACAAACGTTTTATAAAAGATCAATTAATGAAACATTTGGACAAACAATGAAACAATTACAATTTTAATTGATTATCCCGTAGTCTTTTTTCAGTTTTAGATAAAAGTGGAAAAAGTATTTTAGAATACGCGAGTAGTACCGTTATATTCATCTTTTACATTCTTATTTCCTCCATATATTTTATACAGTGATGAAGATTAAGGTCTCAGATAGATTTCGTATTATACCTAAGTACGGTTAAACAGTCGATTGAGTAGCCGATTGACTTCCATTCCTTTAAACTTTTGTTGTAACTAGATGCTTCATACTAATCCTATAGAAACAACCTTTTCAGAACATTTCATTTCCATACGAAAAGATAATTCCTTAATGTTCTGCGAATCGGCACGTTCACATGTATTCAGCCCCTAAAGATATTGAAATGAGTGTGTGCAAAAGGATTATAGGTAATGATACGCAAACGCACGCGCCTAACAACCGTGAAATTACATGTGGGAGTAAGCTCCTGACATCGCGAAATGATGCGATTCCCATGACAATCTGAGATAATGTATTTTTGTCTTGTGATAATCAGAGTAATATTAATGGTTTTCTTTTCAAGTTCCACAATCCCTCTGATTTTCCAATCAATTAATTTTATTCGTTTCTTAAAATTTGAACACATATTTGGGACGTTAACAAATGAAGAAGTTAATAGAACAAGTTAACAAAAAGTTGAAGTTAATAAAATAAAATATTTTAATAAATGCAAAACATAATGAATGATACAATATGCATAAGATAAAGATATAATATCTTCTTATACAATAAACAACCTACTCAAGTGAAAAAAAATACTAAATAATCAGGCTCAGCTCTAAAAGATGTGATTTATGTGAGAAGCCTACCATGCCACTGAATGTCACTTACATTTGTGATGTTCGTGATGTCCCATGAGGCTTTATCTACATATTTGTTCTGAGGTACTATAAGCCACTACGAGCACTGGAACCATTTGTATTAATAAAGTTAGTCATTAAACCTCCCATTCAGGGCACGTCCTAGCAGCTATCGCCGGCGCCACCACTGGCCAATTAAGCCCATTGCAGAACTAAGATCTACCGCCGCATACATTCTAGTTTACTTTAATAACTTACCAGTAATGGGTGGTTACGGAGAGCAATCAAGGAAAGTAGGAAAATGTTCTACTAATAAAAACTTACTTTTACTGTTTGAAAGATAGAAGTCATCGGTAAGCTAGTGGTTAGAGATGGAATCGGAGTGTCAGAGACACCTGATTTTGCAAAGTCTAATAAAAAAAAATCTCATACGCCATGCACATGATATATTAGAAAATCATCACTTGATTTCTAAGGTACCTAAGCTCTTTTTAGCGGGATTTAGCGGGATAGTAATGGATTAACGATAATGATAGAGAATACACAAAATGGTTGAAATACACTTTTTCGCCTACAGAAGAGTGGACTAATTATAAAAAAACTGTCTGTCTGTCTTTTTGGCTGAGGTATATCTTCTAAACTGCTGGTCCGAATTTGATGGGATTTGGAAGATAGCTGAAGGTTTAAGGCGTAACATAGGTTACATGCGCTCCACGCGCATGCGGGGGCCCATTCGCGGGAGAGTGGGATTTCAGTTATGTTTAAATACACTATATGAATAATAATTCCTTTTTACTTTTTAAACGCAGGCGTAACTATGGGGATAAGCTAGTTGAACAGAAGACAACTACTGCAAGTTGTGCATGAATGCCCGTTTCCTATTCCTAAACAAAAACTTTTACTCCAAAGCCTAAGCTACTTACAAACAAGACATCAGTTACGATGTCGATAGCCAGGAAACTCACAATCCCGGCACATCCGTGAAACAATGGCGGATTTTCCTCATGAATGTTGCATTCGAACCAATGGGGAATGCGCTAATGCACTGAGAACCCCTAATGAAGAACACAACCCTATCACACACACAATAAGGCCGATTTCCCCGCAGCAACGTCTAAAACCAACTTGCAAAATGTATTGGAGTATTCTGATGAATGGGATTTACTACAGGAATATTACGTCGTAAAATGTGTTCTAAGAATTGAGAAGAAGGTTTAAAGTAAGTTGAGAGGTATAGTAGAGGTCCTTAGAGAGAAAGAATATGCATGCCAAGCTATTGTTGGGCCGATATTCTTTAAAATATAACAAATTGTGTTATTTAAGATTATTCCTAGCATTTCCTACAAAGTTATCTAAGCATTAGTCTTTTCGACTGGGTATGTTTGTGAGCTTACTGATTGTCAGAAAACATACGGGAAATGGATCCAAATGTTCACAAAAGTTACATTTATAAGTACACGCTGCCGCTCATTTCTATTTTGAATCCAAATAGAACAAGAAAAAATTAAAACTTACATCTGTATTCTATTTAAAACGACGTCGTCTCTATCGCATCGAAATTACCTGCAAAAAAAGATATCAATATTAAACAGTTCCAAAAAACAATTGTGAAGCTAAAAATGCGAAAACATTGAGATACGAATGAGTACTGTGAGAATCTCTGTTGACCGTACATTTTACGAGGCGATTAGTTCAATGCACAGCGATGTAATGCTATTAGCAGCTTAGTACCGATTGGAGCGATTTACTTAATCGTTACAGCTCTACTAGCTCAATATGTTGCGAGCACAGACCAAAAAGAAAGACAACGCCTTTTGGACGTAGGTATTTTTTTTTCTTTTCTGTTTCCAGGGAAAATCCTTGGATATCCTTCTTTTCATGGAAGCGACAGAGGATTATGCCAGACTACTACCGACTAGAACCCCATAGTGTTCTAATTTATGCAGTTATAAGGCCACGGATACGCTTTACTACCACAGTTGGAAGACAACGCATAACATTGCACTGAATCACTACTTGTGTGAATAATGTTCAACTACATTTAGATTTCGTGAACGTAGCTAATCTAAAGCTCATCTAAAGTTGCATAGTTTAATTTGTTCGTTTAACAACACATGAAAGTAATTTCCTGTTCCTAAGCAGAAACACAAAAAGCAATCTATAATAACGGTCGGCTGTGAACGATTATTTCATGTAAACTACACAAATCTGTAGAATTTGATATGATTTCGCGGTAAGTCTATTATTTTTGATCTGAGGTCCAATACAATGAAATCTATTAATAGTTTGTATTACTTACGTAGAAGCTTCAACCTCAATAACATGAAGCGATTATCGGTGTATTGGTCTTGTAATGCTATTACCAGCTCTACCCATTCGCGTGAAACGAATCCACGCTTTAACAAGTTGTTACATTGTTATTTGCAATTGATCTTGTGGTTTAAGTCTCGTAGAAAGAAAAATATTACACAAGACTAAGATTTTAAACTAAAATTACATCATATTAAAGAATTTTGGAAACTAATATTTATCAAATGTGTTACGGAATAAAATATTTACTATCTACATAATGATTATGATACATAATGATTTAATACTAGGTTATTATGACCGTAAATCTAGTTTCTGCAAGAGCACTACCGCTACGCCTATTTCCCTAGAGTCAATTTGCACTTTCTCAGATTGATGGTTCCTTGATACGTTTAATGTCACTCGTTAGTAAGTAGCTAGACCAGTGTTTCTTAAAGTGGGTAATAATATAGGCAATGTACGGGGCCGTCGCCTGAGCTGAGCCCGATGGGGCAACGCGCTCAGTGGACTCCGGATGGTGTTCCTTGCTGAGACCGCGGAGTCCTATTCGCAGCGCCGAGGACGGCTACCGGGGAGGGGGAGGAGGCCTACAGGAAAGGAGGGAAATTAAAGTACCAAAAACTATGGGAGAATTGAAGCGATTTTTCCGCTAACCTATTTCAAAGATACTATGAAAAATATCTTTTTTCGTTAATCTATTTTCAATTAATTATGTATTCAACAAGTGGATGGAAATAGGAAGAAGTTTAAGAACCTCTGTGTTAAACGATTCTAATACCATGTAGACAGGCTGTAACAGTAAGAGCCATATTAATTCATCGGTGAACTGAGCGTAAAGCATGGGGGCGTTTTCCAGGCGATTAGTTAATTAGCTCGATAGATTAGCATCGTATTAGCACCGACTCATATAATGTAACTGTTACTTGTGTTTAACAACTTGATACAAGTAAATCGATTACGATTAAACATAATCTGTTATCGAATTATGTTAAATTTGCCGGATTATAACTTTCAGACAAACTATTTATATGTAATTGTTATATTTGTTATCGGATTATTACACAAAATCGGATCAATGACCTTATTTATTTCAGAAACTTTACTGACATCAATATTTTAAAGTTAATACTGTTTAGCATCCGTGATTTGGGGAGCACTTTACATTGCATTTCGACCTTTTTTCAAAACTCCCAGGTGAGACCCCAGATTTTTTTTTGTAAATAGCCATCTTCTTAAATAAATATCATAATGAAACCATTTTTTTATTAAAACCCGACTGACACTTTCTCTTTAGCAGCAACATTAGTATGTATTAGTAATGTTAGCTATTATTTATAGATATCGTTTTAATGAAGGTTTCTAATGTTGCAAGTTACAGGTATCGCGACTGTACCGGACGGTTGTATCCGGTAATGCTATCAGACATTGTAATATTTGTAATCGGCTGTTTGCCGCCTCAACGCGCTGCCGCTTACCATTACAGTACTCCTATTACGAGTTTAGTGAAACGGTCCTCGTTTACGTTTGGGCCCATACATCTACATGCAGCGCTCCTAGCGGACCGTTTAGGTACTAAAATTGTACTATGGAAACACGAGTGCAAACGTAAACCGAGATCGTTTCAAGAAAACGTAATAATCTCGTAGTAAGGGTACACAAACACCCGCAAAGGCATAGTTCCCCGGGTATTACTAAGTATTAGTATTAGCTAGATAGTTCTCCGTAATTCTGATAGAAAATAAGTTTAGATATCTAAAGTGGTAACTATAAGTGAAGAAAGACTTTACATAGCGTAAAACAAAGTCGCTCTCCGTTATCCATAGGTTTGACCGCCGTCTTCTTCTATACTACGCAACGGATTTATATACAGTTTATACAGATGTAAAGAGCATTTAACGGAGAAGGTTTATGTACATGTATATTTTAGTTATTACAGCTAATATGACTGCACCGGACGGTTGTATCCGGTAATCCCATCAAACACATTGTATGTAATCGGCTGTTTGCTGCCTCACCGCCGCCGCCATTACAGCCACGTGCTTACATTAATATTGCCCGGGTATTAGTATTAGCTTGATGGTTGCGTGTAATTCTGACATTAGAATATCTAGATAGGCACATAGCTAACTATAGGGTAAAAGCCGGATAGTTGCCCCACTTTTGGGAAAAGCTCCATTACTG
>DWPV01006658.1:0-11343 GCA_018251915.1 Urbanus proteus proteus
CCCGCGCCGCGCAGCAGCGCCAGCGCGCGGAGGAAGCCACCGACCCGCGCCGCCCTACGGACGCAACCACCCGTTAGTGACCGACCCGCGCCGATACTCTCGTTCGCGGTGTCGGCGCCGTTACACGCGAACGATCGAAAGACTGAATCCCTGCCACTCGTAATGATCGATGTGGCATCGCACGTGTCGTTTGACGACGAATGACCGATTTAGTTTACCCCCCCGAAGATAAAAAAGAATCCGTTACAGATTCTTATAAAACCACGAGTCATTTGACTTCATATACATCTTGACTCGAACCACTATTTCGAGATTTATAGTACGAGATAAAAAAGTACCCTCAAAATATAAAAGTTTAAAAGTGTGTCGGCTACGTAGCATGAATCTACCGACACGGAAGTGGTATTATATTCGTATGTACGTTGTCGGGCGTTTTCGAGGTGGACACAAGTCGGGCTGGCTTCCTCCGCGCGCCGCGAGCTGCGGGCGAGACGCGGGCGGTACGAATAATGCATGAAGCGTCAACATCGATTGATGCAAAGCTAGGGGATTAACGGGTGATGCGACATTAAACGCGACGCATGAAAATTTTAGCTTACACTGATTTATGGTCATTCATGTTTATAAAAAAATTGAAACTAATGAAATTATGGCGTGATTTGATTAACATTGTTATTTACAATGGACGACATAATGATTAAGTATCAAAATCAACTAACAACATTTCCCTCCATATAATTAATGAAAACAAATGGTTAAGAAATGTTAAATTTTAAGAAATATCAAAAGAATGTATTAAATGAATTATCTAGATACTTTAATTACTGATAAGATACGCCGATAAACCATCCGTAAGGATTTAATAAATAAATTCATATAATGTGTTGAAACGGCATTAATTGTTGTACAATAGAAGAATATGCCTCTGCTAGACTGGTTTTATAGAAGATTATTGTCAACATTTGTAACATAATTGCCCTCTAAACTGTGCCCCTAACAAATACGCAATTAGATACATAGTGTACGTCGTAACCTTCAACTGAAATGCAACAGGTATAGCGGTAAATTATGTATAACCCATCACGGACTTTAAATCTTTGACTTTATTTACCTACTCAGCGACACGTCAATGTAGGGTCTGTGTGTGTGCGTGTGTGCGTGTGTGCGTGCGTGCGTGTGCGGCGGTTACCGTCGCGCAGGTCGCCGGCCTCGACCTCGGCGACGCCGTCGAGCAGCGCGTCGAGCCCCTCGTTCTCGGAGCGGCTGGTGTCGCCGCGGTCGCGCGCGCGCCAGCCGCCGCGCACGAACGTCGCGATGTTCGCGCTCGGGTCGCTCAGCCGACGCTGCGATAGGAACGTAAACTCTCGCATTATCGTTTGTGACCGACCGAACGTTAACTTTCGGCTTCGACCAAAAACTCGGATACTGTCGGTGGGTTTCCTGCTTGAAATCGAGAGATCCGACACGCGTGGTGAAACTAGTTGTAAACAAAAAATATTATCTTAGTCCGGGCTGGCTCAGATAAGTTATTTAAGACGTTTGTTATCGCGAAGGTAACTCGCGCGATAGGTTCATGATAAGTTTACGCCAGCGACCACGTGACATTGAGTCACAAAATATATGTTTTGTACATTAAACATGCATTCTCAATGTTATATGTAACATTAGTTCGTATCGTAGGTAAATAAATATTAATTATGACTATAATAGAAATTGAGGACTGAACATAGTGAACATATATAGGTACATATTGCAAATGTCTGACTCAAAAGTCACTTTCATAAAGTTTCTCTTAGAAATATAGGTGCTAAAATATTATAGTAACATATAAAAAGTAATCACTTTACACTTATAATAAGTGTAAATTAGTTCCCAGTACTAATTGAATGTCTATAGCATGTCTTAAGAAAGTCAAAATACTCGTATGTTTAAAAAAATAAACTATTTGATTAAATAAAGCTTCTTGTTTGTTTAATGCTAATATAAGCCAGTTCGATTGATTGTCTGCTGAGCAGTATCATAACAATATAAAGCGTACACTCAAACCTGTCGTAAATAATGTCATGAAAAACATGCATGATTGCATGTTGTAAATAATCTGTAGAATCAATAACTAGAGGTTTCGAATCCCCATGTTTGTGTTACGACTACTTCTAACAAATACTATTTTAGCATATTAAACAAAAAATCGATTGCAGTTAATGTGACACAAAGTAAAAGGGAGAGTTATAGAAGGGATAATTGTATTATAGTTATATTTTACGACCAATGATTTACAACTGTTATTATTGTCTTTCTATATATATTTATACGGTGAAGCTTTATTTGTTCTTCTGCAATAATTATGTAGGAACACGTTTTTGGTACTTAATTGCGCGTATTAAATTAGTTAACTCATCGCCGTCACACTAACAGATGGCGTTGATTGTTATCAACGAGCCATTCTATCTGGCGACTTTTCATTTCAGCAACATTAAAATGATGAGTGAGTATTTACCAAAGATGTACCAAATAGTTTTGCATTTCAAATGCTAAATGCAAAATAGGCATTTTCAAAATACTTTTTCGAATCGAATCGAATTATATTTTTATTTATTTTACGTATTTATCATGAGATATAACAGATATGATAGAACAGAGATACAATGCCGAGCCAAATGGCATCTTATGCATGACATTTTGGTCATATTTAAATAAATATCAGTACGCATATCAATAAATTCTGTTATGTTACTGTTATCATAGATAATATTCGTCGTTTTTGTTCGACATTGACACTAGTCAGACAAGACAAGAATTCTGACTTAAGAAGAATAAAAAGGTACGCATGGCTAGTAGGCGCCTCTATCGGTCAAACTTGGCAATATGGCGCTATTCGTTCATTTCATTTTGTTTGAATGTTAATAGTGCAAAAAAACATTTCGAAAAGTATTTCAAATAAAATACAAAATGTTTTTTACTACAAGGCATCTAAATGCAAAATATAAAATAATTATTTTGCATTTTAAATATAATTTTTCAAATAAATCGCATCGTTGGTCAATATTTCAAATAAATTGCATCTCTGGTCCTATAATGATATCTCTTTTTTTATAATTATGTAAGAAATGGGCATGCAATCCACTCGATAGCAAGTAGTCACTGCCGCCCATGGACACCTATAACCAACTTTATGTAGAACAGAGGTTTTATAAGTCCAATCACAGATGCATTGCTACTCCTGAGGGTTAAAACGGTTGTCTTCGAGTAGGAGAGCTACAGGTGTGTGTGCGCGTGTGCATGCGATAGAATGTGTCCATGATTGTGAGTACGCGCGCGTGCATGCGATAGAACGTATCCAGGTGTGACCGCACGCATGCATGCGATAGAACGTGTACACGTGTGTGTGTGCGCACGCATTTGGTAGTTTCCGCTGACCTGGTGGCGGTAGACGAACATCTCCTCGGGGTCGTCGTCCCAGTCGCTGTCCCAGAGGTCGGCGGCGGCCAGCCCCGGCTCGGAGCTGGGCGTGTGCACGCCCGACGTGCGCGGCCGCGACACCGCCACCTGCCGGACACAAGTGACATCACTCGCACGCTGCGTCCCCTTGCCTGACTCACTTTAGAGAGCAACCTTCGACTAAGCCCTTGACACTTCTCTTGTTTTCGATAAAGTACCCAGGTGAAGGTACTTTAAAGAACGAACACGTTGAATTTAGCTATAAACAATAGAGGCGTTGATTCCCAGGAGGAAAACATGAAGCCGTTTGTCAAATGACCTTGCAGTTATTTCTAGTAGGTTATGGGAATAAACCGTAAACAGTGAGTAACGGCTGGTTGTGGTTAAAAATCATCATCATCGTCATTATCATTCCACTGCTGGGCACAGGTCTCCCCTCGCTGTTAGACGGATTAACAATAAATTTAGTTAATATTAAATAATAGTTTTTACCCACCTGTATTGTAAATGTACCAATTGTCCCAAACGACCGTATAGCTAGTAGGTAATCTTTTTTCATTGTCATTTAATACCAGTTGCGCATGGAACAAAGATAGAGCATGTTTGATTTTAAGTTTCCAACATGCAGCCTGTGCCCAGCAGTACTTCAGCAATAGTTGTAGATTACGATTGCAACGATGTACTGAATGCAGTGCTCACTCATAATTGCACTGGCACTTCACCCATTAATCATTTTTTTCCATATAACAGTGATCAGCATGTTATATCTTACTAATCTTATTAATATTATAAAGCTGAAAGTTTGTGAGGATGGATGGATGGATGTTTGTTACTCTATAACTTTAAAACGGCTGATTGGATCTGGATAAAATAATATGGCTACTTTTTATCCCGGGAAAATTATCACCTAGCACATAATACAACTAAAATTACAGTTTAAGTATACTAACACCTAAAGCAAATTAATTAAAAACAATAAACCACAAAACTATTTTTTTTAATGTTCAGATAGTTCGCTACGTATTTCTACGTATATGTATGCAGTAGGTGTTTAAAATATTGAATAAATATTGTAATAACAATAATAACATTCTTATATAGAGCATCAGCAGTGGACGTAGTGGCGGGTGCAACATCGCGACGAGGCTCGTACCGCACCGATACGGACGTCGTGGACCCCACCCCGCAGATAAGCGGGCTCAGCGTAGATGAGGACCGACCCATCAGACGCAGGGGAAGCCAACTGTTAGTAATTTAATCTGAAATTTATTATTTTTTTTTTTTTTAAATCTAAAATTTAGTCTGAATAAGTTGAATTTTTTAGAAATAATTTCTACAATACAATAAATTTTCTAACTTTATTTCTATTCTTATGAATACGTGACTCTACTTAAGGGCTTTCTTTATAAAATAGTTCGTTTCTTTTTGGCTGTTGCGATATCAAACCAACATACTAAAACGAGTTTGCAGTAACAGCCATATAATTAAATCTTCATATACCCTTTTATCGAAGATATTCAGATGATTCATTTTATATTAGCATTCGAAACGAACAAAGTATCATTCTATTGCATGCAGTTAATTTAATTACAACAACATTGCATTACAATACAACATTACAATATTTATTGCACAGGCCCGACATAGCAGCACTGCAGCAACGAACAGGGGCCCTGAGCGCGATGGCGGCGCTGGCGTCGCGCGGCTCCGACGAGGGCCCCTCCGCCGCCGCGGTGGCCGCCGCCGCCGCCGCCGCGAGACAGATGTCCGTCGACGCGGAGGCCATCAAGATCGTCATACACGACGTCGACGACCGCACGCCGAGGCGCGTGGCGCTGCGACGTGACCCTAATGATAAAGGACATCGATGTTAGTTTTGTTTACAACGAGCAACGTTTTGTTTTGTTTTTTTGTTAGTTTTTGTTTACAGCGACCGAACGTTGGCAAAAAGTTAACAAGTCATGCAATCTTTACCTCTATGATAGAGACACTATTAATTAACGTAAGGCTTAAAGCTTAATAATGCCCAAGTGCGTCTTAAGTTTCATATCTATGTAACAAATTTTAAAGCGAAGGTAGGAAGTAATTGTACTAAAAATAAATAAATGTACCTGCACCAAATTTTGATCGTAAAAGGCCAAAAGTTTCCTATTAGAAATCGACAATTAAACAATAAATTTATTTGGAGTACCTATATTGTGCGTAGTTTAATTAATTCGGTTTTCTCTTGTTACGATAGCTCGCTTTAGCATTGGAAACCAAATTATTAATCGATATTGGTACACATGTCACTCATCTTCCAGCGCGTGGTTTCGGCATGCGCGTGGTGGGGGGCAAGCCGGACGCGAGCGGGCGCCGCGAGGCCGTCATCGTGTGGACGGTGCCCGGGGGACCCGCGGACCTGGCCGGCTTGCAGCAAGGAGATAAGGTATGATGATGTAGGAGATATGATGATGTTAATAACGAAACATTTCCGTACTTTTCATCCGTATAAAATCGCAAATTAAAATGAGGTAACGCCTTTTGAAATTATTTTATGGAAAATAGTTCAAACCCCTTGTCTTGTCACGCGTGTGTGTCTCACGCGCATAGGCGCCGAAATACGTGGGCTAAGTGGGTAACCGCCCATAGCCTCGCGGTCAGGGCGGCCTCGCACCTTATTTTTTCGCCGTCTAATTTGAAGGCGCATGGGCATACGGCCTCGAAAAATGTAACGTGCCCACACAAAATTTTGGTCTCGCGCCGCCACTGGATACGTATAAAACTCACAAATAAAACGTTGCGAGGTGCACTCATGATTGTCATAAGAACCAGACCCGGACGCGGGTAAAACCCACAAACAAAATCCTTTATTCTAAGTAAAAATGGTAAAATAAATCATAATGAATACCAGGTCTTATATAAAGTATTGTGCTGGACGTGTTGAAGAAGCTAGGTACAACCGACAATTACACAATACAAAACTCCACATTTGCGATGTAGGTGTTGGAATGGGGCGGCGTCCCGCTGACGGAGCGCAGCTTCGAGGAGGTGTGCGCGGTGCTGGAGCGCGGCGGCGACAGCGTGGAGCTGCTGGTGGAGCCGGCGCCGCAGCTCGACGACGCGCCGCCGCCCGCGCTCGCCGCGCACCACCACCACGCGCTATACGGTAACTGTCACGTCCACACATTTTTTTTTAATAAATAAATAACGCTTCACACTCATAGCCCCACGGTAGGATTTTCTCCTGTGTCGTGGGTGCCATGGACAACACACAAGACAAGGACACACACCCAGACCAAGAACGGAAATTTAAACTCATCATTCAAATTTCCGCCTCGCTGGGAATCGAACCCAGGACCCTCGGATTAGCGCTCCGGCGTGTTAACCATTGCGCCATCCGGGTCGTCAAACATTATGCCACCATGTTGTTGTCCCCAGCCTCCTCTCGCAGGTAACTGTAACGTCAACTCATTATGCCACCGTGTCCACACATTTCATTGTTGTCCTCAGTCTCCTCTCGCAGGTAACTGTAACGTCAACTCATTATGCCACCGTGTCTACATTTCGTTGTTGTCCCTAAAGTCTCCTCCCGGAGTAAATGGTACTAGTACTATCTCTAGGACCTTTCTTTGCAATAACTTAGACCTTAATCGTAGACCTTTATGAATTGAAAGATGTGTTGGTCACAACATAATAACTTGTCATGATTCCACGAGAAGATCAGAAGTGTTATTCTAGCTAAACACTACGCAACAACACTACAGGATTATCTGTATAACTCGCATCAAATAAACATGACAAACCACACCTCCTGATATCTTAAATATATGCTGAACAGTAAAGTGATTTTTGGTAGATTAAATGAAAAATTTTAACTGATATAATAGCTGACATTTCGCTCTCCTCACAATAAACTTTAAACGACTATATTATTGTATTTTTTGAATTACAGAACCTGATACAGACAAATCGCCGTCGTCGCCGACTCGACGGAAATTGCCGAAAACCCCGGTATAATACCCATACTAGGCTTTAATTGTACAATACGTGTTGTGAACCCATGAGACGTTGAGCGTCTAGCTCTTTTCTTCATGAACTCTGGTAGAGACTGTCACTTGGTGCCTACTGTCTGCGCTTCTCGGGTCACTCATATATTGGTGTGATCTAACGAATTACCCTTTGTTACCCTTTGTTACGAATTACCCTAGTTATTGGATCATCTTATCCTGCTAAAGTAATCGTAGATTGTAGAACTGTAAATTTAGCATTTTCTTTAAACAAAGTAATTTGATTAAACGGATAAAATTCCAATAAAACATTTTTTGAATATTCAAGAAGATCCAATAACTTAGTAGTGAGTAAACTTTTTATTGAATTATCGGTGTTGATAATGAACTTACGAAGGTATATATTTCGATCTAACGTATCTTCTGCGGGCAACGCCAGCTCATTCGCGTGAGGTGTCGACGGAGCGCGATAAGCCGATAACTGCTCTCACGCTAAATTATGCTTCGTCCAACATGAAACTATACGATAATATTTTGCAGTTGTATACATTTTGTTATCCAAGTAGCCTTAAACTTAAATCTAATCATAATAAGTAATCACGAAGCTATTGTTAAATAAGTTACCGCGGTTAGTGCTTAGTTTCGAGTTGGACGAAATGCATTAAACAAGAGCTGGTCACCGTTGATCTGCTGTGATAATGTAGCACTAATCAGTCGGACTTCTTCCACGTTAGACTAGTTTTAAGAAATTAGTGTTTCTATTTACGACTGTAGGTGTACAGTGAATTTGTTAACCTTTTACTATTATAAGAGGGATAATCACTTTGTTTACTTAAATATATATACTCTTAATTATCTCTATTTTAAATTTATTTGTTACCTATCGTTATACGTTATCGTTTATAATAATACGTGCCCTAAGTGAAGTGTGTGAAAAAATGCTACCTACTTATTTTCAGATTTTTATTTTTTCTATCTCCTGACCAATTTCATAGTCTCGCCATCGGCGCCGGGCGGAGTTCAATTTTAGGGAAATAACGGCAAAATATGAAATTCGATGAATCAAAATTTGATCAGTAAGTGTATACAAGCTGTGGACCAAAATTTAGTGTTCGATGGTAGAGCCTAGGACGTAACCTGTTATCGAATACCGCTCTAGGATATTCGTGGACGAATAGAGTAACTGTCTGCCGACAGGTTAAGGGTGTAGTGAATCCTAGATTTGTTGCTGCTTCCAGCTTGCCAAAAAGAATAAAATGATACTCTGCCTCTTACTATACAACCGCGATAGATCGAATGCGACACTATCAGTTTACACTTATCGTATTGAAACGAAAAACACGAGTGAATCAATGAACGTATGGCAATACAAGCGGCCGGCGGCAGCCGCGGCGCGAGACGTAGCGCCGCGCGGAGGCTCGCGGCGAGGTGAGGCGCACCGAGCGGGCGGCCGCGGCGCCGCACTCCCCCGTTGGTACCGTCACATCTGTTACGCATCGAGTGTCTGTTACCGAGTCTTGCTGTTCATTTAGTGTAGTGTATGCCGCACAATGTATCGAGACGCTCGCAACGGCTAGTCTCGTAGGAGCTTCGAGTGGTGGCAGCACGGTACACCGCATCCGCCGGACCGCAACACCTTGAGCGACAGGCGCACCGACGCTTCTGTTTCGTGATGCGACCGCCATCCAAAAACGACACGATGTACATAGCCGCTCCGCCCTTATAACCGTAGTTGAATGTTCAGCCTCGATACATACCGAATGGGACATGCATGACATTAGCACACTCTGGATATGTGCATACTGGTACAGAGCACCCGAATACGATCCGAAGCATTTGAGTTTGATTTGTGCTAAATCGACACTGTATTGATACAAAAATTATAAGATGCTCAATAGTCCATCATGTTGCGTTTGTCATGAACTCACATGTGTGTGTTGTTGCCGCTTGTACATCACAAATATTAGCTCATATAAATATATATTAAGATTAATCAATATGTATATATTGATTCACTCATCCATTCATAAACATTACAAATTCCAAATATAGTGACCATAGAAGTTGCATTTCTTGTCCATTTGATTAATTATGTAACTGAGACCAAGTTTATAAAATTAAAATAATTATTAAATACCTTCGTATGTTATATAGGTTGACTCTGTAGTCCCTAGATCTGCTATGTTTGCGATATTTTATAGAACACTATAGAAAATATTGTACCTAATAGACCACTTCCATCTTACTTAGATACGATTACATATTTCTTAACATAATTACTTATACATAAAATAGATTATCCCTAGCCATAGGATATTAAGGTCGCATTTTTCTAGATTAAAACAATAAAGTTTTGTTTGGGCTACATTCATGAATACAGATACATACGGCTTTACCGGTATCAGCATGATACAGCTTTCTGCATGGCAGACGAAAGCGTCGAATACTCATTTATGTTTGAATAGAAATGCCTCAGCCCGAAGCATGTTTCGATTAAATATTTTGCAACCGAAGTGAATAATATATAACTATTCCACCCACATGATGGCGGTATGAATGCATTGCTATGGCCGCACAGAATGGAATCGGATTTTCGATAACTTGCTGATGGAGAATAGCTGATCGTTGCTGCATGGTACGATACGGTGATGCATTCCCCGAACGATACGAATGATTTAGATTATTAATACAGGTCATCTGATATGTTATTTTCATTTGATACTTCTCTTCCTTTTTTTGTTATTATTATTTGAAAGCTCCATAAATGCAATCGTATGCGATGTGACTACACATAAATTTAACTTTGAACAAAAAAATAACATGTTTATTCGATGAAAAAAATGTTGTCACATTGCAATACGATCACCGTCGGATTGAGATATAAATTTGAAGTGTTATATCACGTGTGTAGGAGCAAGATCGCGCGGAGCGATACCGCGAGCGTCCGCCGGCGCGGGCGCAGCTGCAGGTGTGGTTCGAGGGCGACATCCGCAAGCTGGTGGTGGTGTTGATCGCTGCAGATGACCTGCCGCCGCGCGATCACACCCTTGGATACGGAGACGAGCCTGAAGCGTTTGCTAGAATACGCCTTTTGCCATCACTGTAAGAGCATCTTTTTACTACACACATTGTAAAAGTCATTGCGCCTATTTCGCCATTTTAAGATGATAACCTTAGTTAAATTGGCAGCGATTGCTACGTTTTCAAAAATAGCAACTGTAGTCATGTGACATATCTTGACCATTAATAATTTACTGAAATCGTTATACTTAATTTAGTGTCAATTGTATTCACCTATAATTTATAAGTCATATAACTTCGACTTATAAAACACACACATACAAATACTAACACACACATGCCTACAAACATAAACACACAGAGTTTTCCACGCACACGTACACGCAACACGCACTGCGCGCATACCATTATAGGCTCCACAAAAAAGCTTGGGCCGGGGCTCCAGCGCTGCTGGTTGCTCCCGGTCGCCTGCAGCACCTATGCTGAGTGGAAATCATTTCAGTCAACTTCATTTTTATTTAAACTGTATTTTGGAAGTACCTACTTAATTTTAAGTTTTTCTTTCTGATATAAAATTATTTTTAAAATCGTTATTAAACAAAATTAAGTGATTCTCATATTATTTCAGTGAGAGTTGCCCGCCCGTGGAAACAGATCCAGCTTCCGCATCATGCAGTCCCGTGTGGAACGCTACTCTAGGCTTTGGCGGTCTGACGGCAGACCTGCTGGCCGGACGTGCCCTGGAGCTCACGTTGTGGGATGCCTGCCCCGGCATCGATCCTGTGCTCATTGGAGAATGCACCGTAAGCTGATTACATTTTACTAATATTATAAAGCTGAAAGTTTGTGAGGATGGATGGATGGATGTTTGTTACTCTATAACTTAAGAACGGCT
>DWPV01006659.1:0-11343 GCA_018251915.1 Urbanus proteus proteus
GGTAACGCGTTGGACGGCGCTCGGGTAACATCCGGGCTCCGTCGTTCCATTTCCTCACCGCTGATATTACGCTGCTCACTGGGGATGTAATATTGAACATGGTCGTTGGAATTGGTAGCGACGACTCAGTTAAACTGTAGTAAATAACATCCGATGATTTCAATTTTTGTAAGTACGAATAATATTTGTTTCTTAGTTTTAAATGTGAGAATATTTATTTATTATCAATTATTATAATGATCTAAGAGTAGTTATACACATTTTTAACTTCATTTTATTGTCAGTTTACATTTATATTTGTACTTACTAATAATCTGGTTATTTTAGTAATATAGGGCAAGTGAAGTGCAGTTAGTGATCGGGTAACTTTCGGGCTTCGTCGTTCCATTACCTCATCGTTGATATTACGTTGCTCACCGGGGATGTACTAAAACGTGCTCTATTAATGCCATTTCTAACTGAAAAAACCCATTCTTTTTTAAATGTAAGAAAATGTTAGCGGTAATAAAGATTAGACAAAGGGTATTAACGTGATATGTAAGTAATAAAGAGCGCTAAAATAAAAATTTGATGCTTTTCTTTGTTTGATTTGAAGAAATAGCCTTCTAAGGTAGTTTCTTTAGTCTAACAGAAAAGGCTCAATTACTCCTTCTGATCTATCTGGAATTGGTCATATACTTTCAATATGTCCAACAATGATCCCTTTGCAGTTGAACTGCATTCTTATTTCTTACGAAGAAAAGACGCTGAAGCTTCCCTTATTCCTTCCTTCACATCAGAACTATTATTCACATCATATTTACGTTTCTATAGTTTGTACGGTACTGTAGCAATATTAGTTTTAGGATCAGCTTACACGTCACGTAGCGCGCCGTTTGGATGGATGTCCGGTTTTGACATGGAACTTATTTCCCGTCTACGTTGCTTAGGGATTAAGTAGTAGGTACTGTATGTGTTTAACCGTATTGATATACTTATATTGATGCGGTTGTATATTATCAATACAAGTAAAGTTGTTTTGTAAAAAAACATTTCAAAAAATTTAAACTTATTTTCAAATTCACTAATCAATACATACAAGATTTTGTTCTTCGTTATTCTTTTGTAAAGTAATTTCAAAAATTTTAAAGTTTTACGAAAAGAATTCATCGTTAATTACATCTGGTCACTTCACTTTCTTTCATGTTAGTCGATTGGAAGATATTGTTCCAAGGTTTTAAATGTTCTAAATAATATAATAAATGTACATTCAAGGTATGCTACAAAACCGGCCAAGTGAAAACCGTTCAGAAATTTGAATTTGGAACCGTAGGCTAACCTTGGCCAGAAGCGGCGTAACTCATGCAGACTGTTTGCGCAAGTATGTGACCGGGATAAAGTTGCAGTTTGAGTGGAGGCCGAATCTGAATTGAGATCTGTATTGACAGTACGTGGCATGTGAAATTGTCTAATGAGTTGTTCGATGTTGCCAGCTCGGCTATTGATCTTAGATTGCTTTGTGGCAACTGCGGGCATTAATCGGTTTCGGACCTCGTTGTCTTTGTGTTAGGTCCTTGTGCTTACTATGACTAATCAATGACGTTTCTTATTACAGAAAGCTCTTATGTACCTTCTTGGTAATATTTTAAGAGTTTGAAGTATGAGACCGTATCAACCGGGTGATAACTAGTGGAAACCGCGGGCTTTACTAATAAGGGATGTTCCTTTACTGTATTACTAGAGATCTTTATATGTCTTTTCTGTTATTTTTTTGGGTGTGGAATACTGCGTCCTGTCGGTAAGTCTGTATGGAAATGTTTAATCAATCCCAAATTAATAGGAGTCTTGTCTAAGTTGCTCACATATTGGTTGCTACCTGAAGATTAAGTTGGAACACCTTGGTTCATATTACCTCAGAGATCCGCCTCTGTCGAAACACGCTCTTTAAATCGGATCAATGTAACGATTAAAAATCTGTAGTATTATAGGGGATAAGGGATTCTCTTCGCCACAGTAAGTTTTACTAACTTTAGTTATGTCTACTACTGATCCACCTACTATAATTTTATACAGCTGTTGACCTTTGGTATTTTTCAGCCGTTCCAGTCTTTTGGTAGAATCTTTTATGATATTTGCGATACAAAATTGAAATAGTGTAAGTGGGTCAAAAGAAAATTTTCAGAAGTAATGTTTTGTTTAGGATCTAAGTCAACGACAATATATGTGAAAATATTTATTTATTTTATATAACTTAACTAAATATTCTACCTCAAAAACTTATGAAGGGTTATGGAAGGTATTTATGCTTTTCATTTTATATACAATTTTATTTGATGGAGTCGTGTCAAATGGTATTCTCTCGTGTCGTATTGTGTCGCGTCGTAATATGTCGTGTCGTTTGGTTTCGAACCATAGTATTACTTTTTATAAGACGTTACAAACAAATATAAGAAATATACTTTTCGCTGTAATACTGTAATGATATACGCTGTAAATATACTTTTCAAACGTGTATTCAAAAGTGAATGATGTAATAAAATCAGTTCCGTACCAACCAATTAACCTTTACCCACTTTTACTCGGAGCTAACAATTGGTGTTAATTAAAAGTAAAATATTGTTTCGTAGAGCTAGACGGTAATTGGGTAGGTTGTTAAAGTTAAATAATTTTGCCAAAGTAATCATTAATTAATGATTGCTTCTAAAATTATTTTATTAATCATTAATTAATGATTGCCTTTAAAATTATTTTCAATATAAACTTCCTATTTCACGCGGCCTGTTTCCGATATTAAATTTTAAATTATAACTCACAAAATTGAGATTTTCTTCTGCTACATCGAGTTATATAAATTGTTATACAGATAACCTGAACGTACTTAATAATTAAATCATCATGTTTTAGTTGGACCTTAGACAGAATTGGTAAGATTGGTAGAACGGTTTTTGTACTTTACTGGTGTTGAAATATTGAATGAGGTAGAAAAGAGTATTTTTTATTTCTTAACAAATAAATATTTAGGTTGAAACATGAATTGATTAGAATGAAACAAATAATAATATCGGACATCTCATTTAATTATTCAACGGAAATAAATAAACGTTAGAAATAACAACTTTAAAAGGTTTTAGTAATAGTCCATAAAATTAACTCTGTCAGTACTAGATGTAAAATTGATACACAGGTAAAAATAGTCATCCAAGCGTTTTAAATTCTGTGGGAGGTTTTAAAAATGCCATCCGTTCTCAATCCGAATGAAATGTCATGTCACGGCGCACGCTACTCTAAAATTGAATTTCCAATTAAACGGAGTACGGAGGTGGTCGCTGGAAAAATGGAAAGGTCAGGTACAACGAAATTAGAAATGGAAAGTACCGGGACATGGGATTCATTACGGGGACGGAGAGCTCTACACAATTACACATGCCTATTATAATAGGGTATTTGACTACAGTGGAAATATTGATCAAACGATTGTTATCTTAAAAGTAACTATTCTTGTATACCCACTAAGCCAACAAATTATTATAAAATCCATTTGATCTTTTAAATAAATCAATTATAAAATAATGAAATTTCCCTACGATGACCACGTGATTGAAAACGCACGGTATTGGCTGAATCAAAAGTGACGTTACTTGCCAGTAGACAGTAAACGTCAGTCGTATAGATGCCAACCTTGTACGCTGGCCGGTGACGTTACTTAACAGTGTAACTCATGCATCGCGTGACTTAGCGTTTTGGCGGAAATTTCAAATATTTAAACTTTAATGATGATTTTTGTAGTAAATAAAGAAATTCACAAAGATTTAATTAAATCACAAATGTATCATGATATAACGAACAATTTGAGCTATTTTCCTAAAACTTGTCAAATACACTATTAAAGTGCAATGACAAATATTAATATCAGCAAAATGTTACTAACTTCTTATTATTATTACTTCTGATAAAAAAAGAAACAATTATAATTCGCAATGTCAGTACATGAAATGTTAAATGAGTAATCGACTCAAAAGTACATACTTTCAATTTTACTTATTTTATTTTTATATTTTCTATTCGTTTTCCGCTTAGTATTTTTAGTTTATAGTCTTAAATCTTTTATACTATTTGCTGCATTATTTTTAAGCTTTATTGGCATCTTGACTCTTTAAAACTTCCAATATCAATTGCATTAACTTTTTTATTTTAAGTTTGAAAGATCTTATGAAAACTAATCTTGAAAATGGATGGATTAAAATACGCATGGAAAGAAAATCTCTGTTGTAAAACATTTAAAAACTCCGCGTCAAGAATTTAAAAAATGGCAGTCCGTTCCCGATTCGACTGAAATGTCACGTCACGGTGCACGCTGTTCTGAAATTGAATTTCCAATTAAACGGAGTATGGACGTGGTCGGTGAGTGGAAAAATGGAAAGGTCACAACGTAAATAAGAAATACGATTGATCACAGAGAAGGATGCGAATAAAATAAATGAAGTGTTACGTGAGAGATATATTAATAAAAGTGATGCTGGTCTAAATAAAATGAATAAAAGGTATTTTGGGACTGAAGAGAGCACAGAATCAATTGAATAACCAACTAAGGCCTATGTTTGATAATGTATTTTGAAAGTCTAATGGATCAATAGATAATTTAGTGGTAACACAATCACTGCATGAATTTCTGCTTTATTAGATCTTTCATTCGAAGTAAATCCTTTACAAAACTCTATTTAACGACAGTAAAATCTATCACCACTTCTCAAAGTATTTCATTGCTGAGGAGTATACAAAAATCAAAAATACAACCCTAATCAAACAGATCTCAATGCTATTACAAATAACCGGCACCGATAACAAAACCGAGCTGGGAACTCGAATCGCTTATGAACGAGCAAATAATTGCAAAAGCACAATAGCGAGCGTGCCGGAACGCTCTGTGTAACGGCACTTCACGAAGTATGCGGAACTTCCACCAGGAAACTGGAAGCCATTAATCAGTTCGCTTCTTTCACGTGTCGGCCAAGTTTAAACGATTAAAGCGTTCGCTACTTTGAACTGACGCGATTTGCCAATAATTGGTTCATGGGAAGTCATTACTACAGTATTTGTATACTAGTTGTATGTACTATGGCCAATTATTGGGGTTCCAGATTTACACGTCCGATCTACCAAACTGGTGTGTGTATTAGAATTAACTATTATGAAAAAAAAAAACATTGTGACGGAACTTAAATGTCTAATAAAATTGTTATCTATTTAGCAAGACCCATTTGATCTTCACTATGTTTCGGAAATAACTTATGGCTATATTATTCTCAAAATAATTATGATGGGTATTTGCGACGGGACCATTGAGGAAAATGTTTTACACATACACACAAATAACTAGATTCATTTGTTAAAGGTTTTACGCAGTTTACCTGGCATAACAAGTTTGGATGTTTGCACAAACTTTTACAATTTTCCATCAAATCCTGCACAATTTCTTCTGTTTGGAACCTTATTAAAGTTAAATATTAAATTCCTGTTCAGAAGAATATAGTTCACAACATTCGGTATATTCCACGCTTTGTCAAAGTTAGATCTAGTTACGAAGTTCGCTAAACGCGGATGTGAGGAGCTCGCGGATGTGGAACTTGAACACCGCATACGAAGATCCGTTTCGAGTAGTTGTGAGTTTTGAAAAACTGTGAAACCATTCACATTAATATGTTTTGGAATTTCAATTCCTTTGTCTACTTGGTGGTGAGTTGCTTATGCATTAGGCAGAAATGTCGAAAATTGAAAAAAAAGGCCTATGGCTACTGAAAAGTTGGATATTTGTCATTCGTTCATAAATATGTATATCCCATGGTAGGGTACTTACCCTTAATATCATAAGTTGTATTTCCTGATAAATTAATTATTGGTCTTCAAACGTTTTTTATCTCCCGTTGCTGGCCAACTATGCATACGTATCCAATTTGGGATGGCCATGAACATATTTACCAAAGCTGCTCCAATCTGAATTGAAGCAAAACCTATTCATTTTCACGTTTAAAATTGGCAGTATTATTCGTAACCGTAAAAATGTACCTATTCTTTCTTTCTTAATGAGCATCATGATTCAAAGTTGTATTCAAACAACAATCGAAGCACTGCGCTTTACTGGGCCCTCGGGCATTCACGTGCTGTTAGTGCCGCTGTTCCGGTTCAAACCGGTTTGTGGCAGCTCGACTAGTTTGAACTGGTTTATAGCTGCGTAAATGTTTTTTCTTTCAGTAAAAATTGATCTGAGTATGATGAATATGAAAGTAATAGCTTTTCAATTTGGTTCTTTATGAATTAATGTACAGGTTCATTACAATTGTATTAACTCTTTGTAGGCTTTGTTTTATCCGTCTATACAATATTGAGACAGTTAATAAATTAATTAAAGTACTATACAAATCTTTTAAGTTTCTAATTAGTTATAAAGCTGGATATTTAAAGAAAGAAAAAATAGGTCCTTAATTTCATCTATTTTACGTATGCCTAATATTATTGATATGACTCATGTCCCATATGCAGACCAGAGAAAATAATCATAACCAGCGAGAAATATAACATAAATTTCGCAATTTACCCAAAAATCAATCAATTACGAGCCACAGACGAGGGTTTAATAGCACATCAAACGCTCGCAAACGCTCCCCAAAGAGAACCCTTTCAAGTTACGTGAACATGTCGTGGAAATATTTAAATAGGACCTATATACATAAGGAAATTGATTGATCCCTTATTCATCTGCGATAACCATGCTTTTATGGTACTAGTCTATACAATATGGAACAAAGGACAGGAAGAAAAACCGATACATCAACCCGTTTGTACGTTAGTAGAATAAACTGGTGAACAAACATATTACATACTAGCTGATCCCCGCGGTTTCACCCTCGTTAAAAAAGTAAAAAGGAATACATATCTCCTCGTCATAATAAATTCTATGAAGCTGTTTAGGTTACCGTTCAAACCAATAAAATATATATACATAAATGTATCCGAAAAACAACTTCTTATCGCAGACAGGGTAAAAACAGAAAAAGAAACTGATATACATCAACTGGTACACTCGTATATTACGTCGAGCGTTCGTAAATATTCGGATCAACAAACATATTTCATATCAAACGGTACTGATAAATCTGTATCCTAAATTTGCAAATAAAATATGTACACGGGGACACAGTACACAAACTCGTTCAAATTAAAATGAGATTCAACCCGGTTAGAATAAACCGCCCCACTGAATTTGCATACACTGTGGCGCCGAAATTGAGTCTCCGTTCCCCGGAAACCAATATGGTTGGCTAAGGGAGTCTCTTCATTTATCGATACCTGATTCTTTGAATTGATAAATGTGAGTGTGTCAATAATAAGAGAATAGAAATTCTTATTCATAACAAGTCTATTTTAGTGTTCTACTAGTTTCATTTGCTTGTATCATCACAATAACAATCATCTTGATTGTATCGAATGCTTTAAAAATATTTGTTTGTTAACCTTTTCATGCACTAGGGTTTTTCCATGGTTTTGGATTCTTTTCCTATAACCGGCGAAAATTCGTCATTTTCCACTACCCTGCTCCAATTTTCTTCAAAACATTTACACTCAAATAAACATCTATTTATATTGTCTGTACTTAAGACTCTTAAGTTTAATTGGTTAATTTGGGATGAAAACATGTACAGTATCTTTAACCAATGTGCACTGTAACTCAGTTGATATTTATTTAAAAAAAGTTTTGTCTATAATTTAATAAACTGGCGAATAGGGGACACCCTAGACTCCCTGAACAAAATTCTCCAAACGACGACCATTTATTACTTCACATACATCGCTACTTATATGACGTAAGTATCTAAATCCGTATTAAGTTTATCGTCAATGTACATGTATTGTGTTGTCATATTGAAAGCTACGTCACATGGTTTTGTAGTGACGGGCGTTGATAAGTGCTTGTTTGGAGGCCTACTTTGTTGCCATCCATTAGTGCGGGGGCTTATGTCAATATGTTTAAAGTATGCTTAGTCGCATCAATCAATCTTGTGAAGAATAAACAGTATCGGAAAGCGTTTTAGTATAATGTTATTTCTTTTATAGATATTATGAAAATTTTGAAATTTGATTCTAATAGATATTTGGAATGTACTATTGCTTCTGAAATACCTTATGATTTTTTATCTCGTTGTCTATGTGGTTGTACTCAATAAACTGTTACTTTCGAGGACTAAATTGGAATGTTTCAAATGACGACCGGCGTAGCGGAGTCAACATCATACTGATCTGACACGCCACTGCGTGTATGGCTGGTATTGAACCCTGAACCCACTGGTTCAGGGTTCAATACCAGCCAGATATTTTATGTATATCTAAATTATGAATTTGGATTTTTTCTCTGGATCTATGTGACTTTGTTTGTCTATGGTCCCCGTGACACTGGAATGAGGGCCACTGACTGAAATAAAAAAACGTGTAATATTGGTGTCAAATAGAGCTACAAAGAGTTCTACTACCATTTCTTTGCAATAAAGATTTGTCAAACTTTGCCAAATTGCCTCACCCGTGGTCCCTGTCTACTAGCAGTGTTCACTCACCTTGATATAAGTTTATATCGAGTTTTATTACACAAAATTGGTTATTTCGTGATTTCTCGCTGGATGTTGAGTTGTAAATTTCCATTTTATTGTTTAGTCAATTTCGTATTTGGACCGTTAAACTATAATATTGTTTTATGGCACTAATGTTTAATGTGTCATTTATTGTTTCTATTGTTTATGAGGGCATTAAAACAATATTGGCAGTAATATAAAAACAGTTTCTATGGCTATTTTTAAATCACTGGTAAAAATAGGTAGTAAAAGTATAACTTGAATAGATAAATAAATAATTAAGTCCTCAGCGCTAGACAGTGGAGGACTCCGGGAACTCCATTAGACCTTCGCCGAAGTCCTACAAGCGCGATGCCTAGTTCGGGCTCTCTGCCCCGGTGGGCTTGCTCAACCCACATCATTTGTTGTTTATAACGGCATGCGACCACACATAACACCGTTCTTCCCGCGTCGCTGGCCGGACGCTTCGAGCTCTCACTCTTGCCGCCCGTAATCCCGGAAGCCCCCTTTTATTCCCCTCTTACGACAGGCAGGGCATACAATAGTCCTATTCTGGTCTCGGAACTTCAGCGGCCTAATACTGCAACACTTCTGCTCTTGCCTATTGCCTGGATTATGTTTCTTAGTTGTCTCCTACGACATCCACGGGAAGAGAGGAAATGGTGTTTTTTAATCGTACACCATACGGTATTTAAGCCTAGTTTATAATACATAATGCTCATAAAAATTATTGAGTTCTCCTGTTACGAAAATTTGGGACTTACTTGAATATGTTAGGACCAAGTTTGCTCGTCAGGAGACTTCTTGAACGTAGTTATGAGCACGTCTATCAATTATTCTGTTTTGACTTGAAGACATTTTCGTGAATCACATTATTGTATAAGTAATTTTGCTTTTAGTTCCTTAAGTGAAAAATGTTTAACTTGCTTACAAACGTTACCGAAATGTTATTTGTTACTTATATTTTTACCTTTTAAAGGTAGTAGAATTCTTTGTGCTTGGACTCCGGGGACACCAGTGCTATATCCAATATTGCCTTATAACAGCTAAATGGTGCTATCTTGCAGTTTGAAGGGAGTATTAAAGGAGAAAAGCTTATCCTAGGCATTTCAAATTTGAGATCGCCTTCAGGGAATTCTAGTCTTGTCTGGGGTTGATAAGATATTTTCGTGAGCGGCAGTGGCCACATAACAGGTGAACCGCCTGTTTGCTACATCTACGATGTATAAAAAATATTTATTAATATTTCCATCATCACTATATGAAATGAATTATATTACGAATTTATTGCTATTGTCGTAAGCGGTAGTACCGCCACAGTCGAGCCACAAAGAGTTCCGCTTTATATTTCAAAACAATTTTCCAAGCCAACAAAAACTTCTGTTGGCAAATAAAGTCGAGTAAATTTCCGCCACACGGCCTTCTCGGCTCCACAGTGAACTATTAATTAGGCAACACGCTCGCTCAAAGGATTGAAATTATAGATTTCCACGGCACAGTTCTGGTGCAAAACTAATGGGGCTAATTCAAATTATAGTGAGGCCGTACAAACTAAGGATTATAAGGTAAACACGCGACTAAATACTGGCTTGTATGAGGAGAAAATTGGACTTCGGTACTCGTACAAGACCTGCAGGAAACAGTTTTAATTTCATTAATAAAACTAGTTAACTACAAAGGCACTAAATGAATTTTAGGTTTGACGTGATAGTAATAATAATTCTTATTTGTTATATTTTATGTCCATTTACTTGAATTGACTTGTCCTACAATAATTGATATTCTGGTGTTCTAGTGGCATTATAATAGACTAGACGGGGCGGTCATACGGGTTCGACTCGCAAAGAGCTCCGGGTTCGATTTACGGTTACGATTTACGGGTTACGATTACGGTGTTTGTGTACACATCTTTGTGTGTCCATAGCATCCACGATTCAATCATTGTATGAAACAATCTGTATAAAAAGCGTTGTAATACCTAGTGTATAAAAAACGCTATTTCTTAGAAGCTGGAATTTATTTTTAAATTACACACAGATGCTTCAACTTCGTTTATTTGTGTAGATAAATTAGTTATAACAAGAGTGACGCTCATAATTATCAAAGTCATTCCTAACCTTGTTTGCCAGAAGTTCGTGTCAAAATTAATTAGGTTTCATAAAGAAAAGCTTTTGTTACTCATAATTAAAAGATAAGACAAAGAAATTTGAAATGACTGCTTGTTTTACAATTTCTTTCATGTCTTGTTCCGAAAATTTGAAGTGACCTTATATTCTTTAACGAAATATCCGTGTACGATACGGAATGGATAGGCACCTACTGAGTACTCACCCGGGCGGAATTTTATCTAGTGTAATCTCGTCGAATCTAGTCTAATCTGAATAAAGTGACTTTATCTGGATATAGTCTGAATCTCATCTACGTATTTATAGCGTTTAGTAAAATTGTATGCGATTTTTTTATATAATTTGAGAATATGTAAGGATCTTTTTTACAATTGCAACATTTAAATTCTGATGCTGAAATATGAAGGAAGTGCAAAAGTTACCGACGTAGCTTACAGAATTAGCAGTAAATTAAAGTGGTTGGTAATCAAAACAAGTATGTCTTCCTAACCGCACCTTGAAGGATGTACAGTTGTACACATCAGTGCTTAACAGTGATATTCAGGCGACCCGGATGGCGCAATGGTTAACACGCCGGAGCGCTAATCCGAGGGTCCTGGGTTCGATTCCCAGCGAGGCGG
>DWPV01006660.1:0-11340 GCA_018251915.1 Urbanus proteus proteus
TTCTTCAGCAGTTACGCAAAACGTAAACAGTTTTTGAATGCGCAGGGCCTATCTATGGTAAAAATCTTTGATTATTGGGAGTTTAAATGAACCCTACGTTATTTTGAACTTCTTTAAAGACAAAGTGTTTATGTTAGACATGATATTAAGCGGCTGAGGTATGTTGCAATGCGTTTCAACTTTAATTAATCACTTCATTTTATAATTCGCAAACACACGAAACAATAAATATAATTAGTGTATTCCGTAAATTTTATTGCTTATAACACGCATTTGCGTCAATAAATGAGTAGGAAGGAAGTCAAAGTATTCGGTGTGAATGGATCGATAGAATTGGATTTGTCGTGGCAGGTCTATATATAGCTGATTGAATGAGGGAAGACCAAGCGGCGTTACAAAGGACCAATTGTCGCGGCTGGCCAATGACAGACAATGCTGACGTATCAACCACGCCACATACATTGCCAATGAGGTTTGATGTAAGTAAAGTATTTATTCAAATATCTTAGAGACTTATGCCTTCTGTTCCTCACATTAATCCCTACCGTAGAGCTACACCTCAATAGTTAAATAACCCAAGAAATGGAGTGGTTACAAAAACGTCTGATACGCAGTGGGTTCCGAATTCGATCTTCGGCAGACAGATATCATAGATAGATAGGCTTAGAGATAATTATTTTTTTTGCATGTGGTCATACCGAAATTAATTTTTAAAAAATATGTTGGTTCTTAAATGTGTGCATTTTTAAACTGCGAGAGAAATATAATAAACAACTTACTTCTTTTTTATTCTGTACAGAGTTTAAGATACACCTAACATTACTTTGATATAGACTTACAAATTGAAACGTACAAACCAACTGAAGATCCGAGTTTGCGAAGTTATGTTGTAGAACTATGCTTTTACTTGAGAAAATGAAGAAAATATTTCTATACAAGAAGTTGAAACCTTACGAGGAAATATTAAATTAAAGTTGTAGCGGGGTACCTAAAAAGTTTATTTTGAAGTTATCATACGAGCACATAGGTCTTTAATGTGATTTACCAATACAAAAAATATTTACCAATCTTCTTCAGGTATTTTCGTATAGTTAATTGAGTTTGAAAAGTAATGTTAAGATTTACAACATTCTACATAAATATTTTTATATGACTACAAAAAAAAAACATTCTACAACCAATTGTAGAGTTAACTGTTAGCTGAGTGACTTTATGATTTTTTCGCAAAACATTGTAGTAAACATGTTTCTTGTTGTGCATATAACACACTTGTAGAGCCAAGTTATTCATCGGCAGATTAAGGAGGAGGGGAGAGGCGAAAAAGGTGCTGCTTCTTCACATCTAAAATCGTACACTCAAGAGTATCAGTGACTTTTTGAGGGCGATTACATTAAAAAAGAAAAGACTTTTTTGTTCATTCGGAGACTGGATACGATATTATCCTGCATCCGATATTAAGTAATAATATTCCACGTCCCTTAAGTTTTTTTACATTATCACTTTATCGTGCACGTGGAATATATAGAACAAACTTGAAACAACCATGAAACGCTAAGTCATGTAGTAAGGCATTAAAGACGGCTCTAATTCAATTTGGTTCGGCAAATATTCTATGGTGGCTGTGACTTGTCATTAGGGGGACCGCCTACATGGTCGCTACATTTAGTTTTATAGGTTGGAAATTATACTTCTGAAGTGTAATTTACCACGTACGCGTTACACCGTTACAATGTCAGACGAAATAACAGAATGAACTTAGAGTTTTAAAATCACTACATAGTACAAAACAAAGTCGCTTTCCGCTGTTTGTTCCTATGTATGCTTAGATCTTTGAAACTACGCAACGGATTTTAATGCGATATTTTTAAAAAGGTAGAGTGATTCAAGAGGAAAGTTTATATATGTATAATTATTGGAGGAAGTTTATATATGCAAAAGCTAGTAATACATAATGTTAAGTCTATTTGTGGGTAGGTACATATTTCATTTCATTGTCAATTTAGACGTTCAGTTACCTATTAAAGATTTTGAAATAATGATTTAGTAACGTTACGTTACTTATACAATACATATATATTACGTAACAATATAAACTTTTTTGTAGTCTTTCGAATCATGTAATTTGCTTATTGCCACTTATTTGTTTCGTTAAAAACTGCATCGGTAACCTTTGTTCGTGAACGGATTGTATCTTCTGATTGAATAAATGAGATAACTCTAGATAACTGGTATAAAAGTATAACAATATACTCAGTATAAGAGTGACTGAAAGATTACGTTCACACGGCCAGATGGCGAGTTGAATGAGTCGTTAACGAGACCGCTCTCTTAACGCTACCGCTTGCTTTTATAGCTTTAGAAAATATTACATTCTTTATAATTGTAATGTGTATCACTTATTACAATAAAGTTATTAAAAAGAATCTCTTCTTAGTGTTGGTAGGAAAGATGATACAAGGAAATGACGTTTAGATTTGAATAGATAGAGAGTTATGAATGCATTGGTCACTTTTTTGTAGTTATTTTCTTCTTTTACAAATTAAATGATCCAAGACATTTAAATAAATAATACTTACATAATTATGTATTTAGCTATAAAAAATCTGTCTTTTTATAAGATTTATTTAGTACCAGATGTCTAAGGCGGCTAACATCACAAAGACATACCTCTTACTGTATCTATTACATGAAAAATGTTAAAATAATGTATTGAATGAATGCATTTACACGGCCAGATGGCTGGTCTGCGATGCGCTAACGAGGCCACTCTGTTAGCTCCCGTGGCTTAATGGCTATGGAAAATATTATTATCCCGTCTTTTTATTAAGATACTACTTTACGAGCGGCTTCGTTGCCGTAAAAAATAACACCTGACCAGCTCAGCGGATATTAAGTCCGATATTGTGGGTTTTTGTTGAGTGCAAATATTTTGCCGCGATCCTTGTTTTATACTATGTTGTGGTTGTAAACAGCGTATCGATACGGGATTCGATTTATAAGACTAAATGATGTGGTTTCACTTTCTACACCAATATGTTAAGTATCATTCTGTAGATGCCTACAATTTCTAATCTCGATAAATTACGTATACCAGTGGTTCTCAAACTTTTTTGGTGGCGAAGTTCTTTTGAAAAGCTAAATTTTTGATGGAGCCTCAAAAGAAACGAAAATTTTAAACTTTGAGAATAGCCGACATACACAATACTAATTACACGCTGGATAATGGAAACTTAAAGGAAGTGAAGTAGTGTTCGCGTAAAAAGAAAAAAAAATACGTTCAGGACACTGCTTACAAAGGTACCTTTGAATGGACATATAATGTCAGAATCCCGGACACAATAGTTCATCACATCTCTACACTCGAAATTACGGCGCCACCAGAAATGTCAACTTTAGAATTTGATATTTTAGCTGGCTTTAGAGATTAGAGGTTTTAAAAGATCTAACAAAATAAGTACTACTAGAAGTGTATAGAAATGGTTTTACTGCAGTGGCACCACTGTGCCTCCTTTATTGACTTAATGTGAAATGTTTACTCGTGTGCCTGAAGGGTTTGTGGTTAAGGCTAACTAAGTTATAATGAGGCTGCAGTATACTTACTAAATCTTTAGTCAATACTAGGACTGTGTTTAGATTTGTAGCAATTTGATATCGACTAAGAAATTTTATAACTCTCAGTATTATTTTGCTACAATAGCCGTAAATGTACCTAAAGGTATGTAGGTATTAATTGCGCGAAGGATCGAAACATTAAGTCAAAATTCTTCAGCAAAAAAATTAAACAAATTCTTAGTATGTAAAGACTATACCAAAAAAGAATGAAAATAGAAAGGCACCCATCTCATAAATTACGGGGAATCACAAAACGAATTTGACGTTCAAAGTTATTCCCATCAAACGATAGAACCACGTAGGAACGGATAGCGATTTCGACGAACAACCGGGATGCTCTCAATTCTCGCCAATAAACGCCCCGGACTAAACCGACCTCAGAATCCAACGTGCCACTCAACCGACACCTCTATTTACACGTACATAAATCCTAAAATCCCGTACACAACTCCGATTGTTACAACTGTTCACGAAATGTGCTCATCAAATTGACCAGTGTATTCATTGTGGTAGGAAATACATGCTGTCACTTTTCTATTACTCGTACTACATGCGCTTCGGTGCGTAATGGCTACGTATGAAACGAATGCTCGTATTAATTAAATACCCATCAACTCCACAACACAATAGTAATCAAGAGTGATAAATTGCTACAAGATTGCCACGTAGTTCCATTACACTACGACAAAAGCGGCAACTGTAGTAGTAAAACGGCACAGTGCCACTGATAATACTAGGTACATTTCAAAAATCGATTCAAAGTGAAAAAATACGTTTTGTAAATGTCATATTTAATGTTATGTTGCATAGACTGATTACGAAAAAATGTCTCTATGAGAGTATGTAAGTTTTGTCTTGATTACAGTTAACTTAAATTCATTTATTTCTACAAAGCAAACATTAAATTTTCATCTTCATCAACTATTGTTCTATTTTCCTACCAACTCTTCTACAGTCGCATATCGAGCCACATGTGAGAAAAACCGTTAAATATCTATGGGATTTCAAGTTTACTTTAAATTTATTGACTAAGTCTACATGGTATCGTGATACCTAACCACAACTCGTATACGGCTCTAAGAATAACTCAAGAGATGTGAGATATTGAAAACTAAATTTAACTATGCATTGCATTGGAAACTCGCAAATACTTGCCGGTATTGAGAATAAAGTCCAAAGATTGCTGCAGGTCGCTGTCTGCCTGGTATTGGGGTCAGGAATGCTGTGGCACTGACTGCCGCGGAATTGGTGAGCGTTGGAGAATCTATCAATTCCTGACGCAACCTTGCTGAATTCCATTATACGTGTGCTAAATTTTATTCCTACTAAATTAATTCTAGAAACCTAGATGAACTGGTAAGGTATTTAAGACATGAATGGCTTAATCACTACGTAAAAGAGCCATGCATTTGCGATCCTACTTAATGGTGTGTAAGTAAGTATGAGTAAGAGATATGACCGAATTGCCAATTTTGAGGGACAACTCATTAACACCATTATATGAAGAACACCATTGTATGAAGACATCCTGAAAATAGAATTGGAATTACATGTTCCTGAAAATAACGAGAAAAGTCATGTGGAAGACAATGAAATTAAAGTAAAGTATGTTGACGTTTTAAGCCTTGGTGCAGGTAAATTAAAACCAGTACGTTATGGAGCCAGTTTTCTAATTGAATACATTGTAATGTATCCGGTAGACGGGCTATCAACTACTACGATTTCCGACGATATTTTATCTTGTAGTCAGCTGATGAACCATGTCCGATAAATTCGTCAGTAGCAATTCTTATCTCAAAGAGTTGCGTAATATATTTGTGGTAAAAGAGAATAAATATTGTTAGACAAAAATGTTTTTGAGACAGAAATATTATTCTATGAAATACGTTCGATTAAGTTTGTTCACCAATATCTATTGTGGGTTATTAAAAATCGCAGGAAAAATGTCGAAGAAAATTTAAATACTATCAATAAATTAATGAAAATCTACCGTTAATAATTTGCAACACCAGAGGAATCCAGAAAGAACCTTAAAATATATGCTTCCATCAATAAATAATTGAAAATTTATTAAAAACCATGCAAACTATTAATATTAATATGTATTATTTTTTTTATTTCACACCATTTCATATCCTTAAAATATTCCATTTCATCTTGGATAATTATTATCATCACAGTTACAAACCAAATCATAGTCAGTTATACATTTACAATGCCTATATATTACATCTATAATTTCCTTTTTTTCACATTGTTCCTGGTCGCCTTTACACAAAATGTCAAAACAGAGTTTCAGCGGTTACGGACCTGCGCTCGCGCCGAGAGCTCAATGCAACAATGACGACATCGCAAAACTACGTGACCTCAGGAACCGCCCGCTGATTCACCTCTGCATTCCTGCCGCCGCATAGGTAATAGGAAATACCGGCGCCACTAATTTGTACATTAGCCTAATAGTTAACAAGCCTGTGGATTCTAGCTACCTTTTTGTTTGAGTTTTAAAGGAAATTAAGAGCGTGGGTGACATGTCATCTAGGAGTATATTCACAAACCAAAGAAAGAAACAAAGATAATGCCAATGATAATGAGGATTGGTTTAATGGAGTTATTGAGTCAGATAATGTAGATATGAGAGACTGGTACACTAAATGCTTTCTTTAATTATTTGCGTATTTAAAAACGCGTCACAGTAAAGTCTTTTAAATAAATATTGCATGAAGAACGATTACTCTTTAGTAACCTTACAGTTTCTATAAATACCTTTATTCAATGTAAGAAATTATCCTAAATATTTAAATTTGAAATTAGACAAGTTTTTACACTTAAATAAGTAATGAGTTTTGTTTGTGTTCAATTAATTCAAGGACATTGTACAAATATCTCACACGACTATTAACTTCAGTACTTAATCGATAAATAATTATCCTCCACACTTAATTCGCTTTAGGCTATAATCAATAAACGAATTACTTCGCGTATTGCTAACAATTAATTAATTAAGTATTTTATTTTATCCGTAAACGAGTTATGTTATAAACGAATATTTTGTTCTACTTTTTCTTTTTCGTCCGTACCAAATAAAGTATCTCTTGACAGAATGAATTATGCTTTTATGAAGTATAGGTGCATACGGTTTCTTGTTTTTATAATTGATTGCCTTACCTTTTGGATTGTCATCGATATTTGTAATTAAATCATCGAACTGATTAAAAATAAGTACTTAAATGTTTTAAGCACAACATTACGAACAATTCTGGCATCATAACGAGCTGCTGAAATATTTAACTGAATTTAAGTTAGGTTTATTATGTTGATTGGACATATATTTCCATCAATCATTTTTTTAACATTTTCGTCGATTCCTTTAAAATTAATAGACCAATATACGAAAATTATAATTTCACCAATTTATTTGAAAGTTGTAAGAATTTAAACATATAAACATACAAGTACATTTCATATTCAAACAGATGCTGATCAAAGGAATATATTTAGAAATAACATTGAATAGGAAACGACTTTCTAACTCGAATCGAGTATCGTTTACACATTTCGGAATTTTCTCCATATTGCATTGTTGTATGCAGCTTTCATTACAAATTAAATGCAAGATTCCGGTGTTTTACAAATCAGAATGTGAATGCGCGGGCGCATCGGCTTTCGCGCCTGCATACTGCAGTTGGAAATGTTGGAATCTATCACGAATGGTTTCATTTCAACCGTTCCTTGCGCTTGATCATTCTCACGCTGATTCTAAATGTATTATGCGAATTACTGTTTTACATGGTTGCGTCAAATCAACTGAGCACCAAATTGAAAAGATTTTCAGTTTTTATCTCCATTGCTATTTACTTTTCTTTCCTTATGTTATTTGTGCTATTTACTTTTAAGCAATATAAATATGTTACATTCTAGCTTTCTATATTCTAGATTTGATATTATAGCTTAGTTTTGTAATCATTTTTTTAGTTCTAACAGAAAGGTGAAATGTAGGTCTATTAATAATACTTCTTTGTGTAATTCGACCTTTTTCACCAGAAATTTGGTATGTTTCACTTAGATTAAGAATACTGCGACTTTACCTAATCATATTTTAAATGGAGACCCGTGTACTCGTGCATGAAAAGATGTAATTCCTACTTATAAGGTTTGGTACACGTTTAATCTTTCGATTTAATTTCAGTCTTACATTATGCGTAAAACAAACATAAAATAGCGCGTAAAGTTGGTGTAATGCAGCTGAAATTATCATTACAAATAGGTCTGCAATTCGCGAGAAGAATTTATTCGCTGACATTTTAATTTACGTCAGGCGGCGAAGTTCTTAATTAGTGGAGGGTTCCAAAGGGGTGGCACGTCGCACTGTTTTTGCCACTTTCCTCCGCTAAGACTACTGCGCTTTTTGTGAACATTGTTCACAAAAGGACTGATTTCTGTGTACGCACACTGGGACAACGGAATGGTTTCAACGACATGGCATCACGCGTGGCGAGCGGCACGTTTTTGCCACCGGTTTTATCGTTTCTTTGTTGTGTGTCATGAAGATGTTGTTTTATGTCAATGTGTAATTACTTTGTGATTGTTTTTGTAATATTTATTGCCTGTTATTTACTACAGCAATGCGGGCAATGCGTAGCATGCCTTCGTTCTTGAGGAGACGTTATAAGACGCATAAGATATTCATATTAAACATTCCTACAAAACGTTATTCGATTTTATTTTATAGAATAAGTGTGATGCGTTCTTTTAAATCTATTTTATAATTTATATCGTTTCAATATATTTTTTACATGTATCATGAGTAATCTTCGTAATATTTTTTGCAGTCGAGTTGTTTTAACAATTGGTTTCCACATGTATCCCGCGCGGCACGGCAAGTCATTTTTTTATGTTTTTGTTTTACATTTTTTTCTCATTCTTGGTGTATTGTGTACGCTTCACTGCACTTCGACTTCACGAAGTATCATATGTGGCATTTTGCAAAGGCTATCACGTAGCAGTCAATAAGGTCGGTGATCCGATACTTGGCAAATATTTACGCCATAAGACGGAGTGGAGAGCATGTTGCGGTCAACACAAATACGATATCCATTGTTGGCACCATATGTTTTTTGAACGTGTCCGGGACATTGTTTTTTTAATAAAAATAGTGCATATTAATAGCTATGTTAAATGTGTATATATCGTATGTTATGACGTCAATTCCAGACACTGCGACTAAAAATAGATCTGTTCGTATGTTATAGAAGTCTGACACACTAATACTAACCTACAAACAAAATATAACTGGGCAATTTTCCTTATACGTTTACTTTCCTTATGATTCAACAATATGTTTACAAACAAACCTTAACTTTTCCTTTTCGCTTAAGATGATCTTTAAATCCACAAGCTCTTATATAACGGTCACTATTACGTCAATTTTTAAATGTTTCCTTGACATACTTAAGCGTCTTTGTGTTTATTGATAGACTTTAAAGGAAATACATCGCAATTTTTAGGTTTTGTACAGCATTTTCATCATAGTATAAACAAAAATAAATCAATTTCAAGAAAATGAAAGTTTAAATACGTATATAAAAAGTTATATAAAATAGGTAAAAAAAAATTATTTTCATGTAGTACCTATATTATTATACGAATCTTATTACATAATTATTTGTACATGGCTAGATTTGCTAACATACTACATTCAAAGCACATTTTTTTGTTCTAGGCAACCGAACAAATCGGACGGTCCTAGTTAAACGTATAATATGGCGGACCTACTTGGACCATTGGACTTAGTAGCTCATGTAGTCATATCGATGTAATGTATAGCAATATTATTAAAAGAGGCAGTTTATTCCTTTTATGTTTATAGCGGGGAAATCCATTATTCGGATACAAATAATAACGTCTGTTTTAAATAACTATAGCATTGTTTATTAGGTATTACTTAAACACTATTGTATTTAATTAAACTACAATAATAATCATGATAAATATCTGACATTTCTGTCAATAAATAATAAAGCAAGATAAGCCTGTTACACGAGAAACCCTTCCTATCCTATCCTAATTATTATATGAGTAGATGCGTTTGCTACTATTTATTTGTTTGTAACAACTTCACGCTTTAACTACTCAACCGATCGTTATGAAATTTTGCACACACATTGCCATTGATCCGGTAAAGGATATAGAGTATCTTTCATCTCGAAAAAAAATACTACTCTTAAGGATTGTACAATAACTTTTATACCTACGACCTATCTACTTTAAAACCTACGGCTTCGTGATATAAATCAATAGTATTTGCATTTGAATTATACTTAAAGCATACAAAACTAATTATTGTAAATGCGATTGTAAATGTACACATTAACGCGAACGAAGCGGGAAAAAAATAGTTTGTTATAAATTAAAATCGTCTAATATAATTATGTATAGTATAACGTTGCGTGCGTGGAAGCCCCAATTACCTAAGCAGACTGTTCGTCCACCCGTATTATCTGGACGAACGTGTTGAGATCAATCATGGCCGGCCTCGGGAGAAGCCAATTGTCGGACAAAAACCACTTTAGAAGTCCTACGGGCAACACACCACTTGCATTCACTCTCAATTAACTACGAATTTGTATAAATATCCTCCAATAGTACCTACATAAGAAGGTTTAGTGAATGAAACGGATGTAAGGGTAGAGAAAGAAAAATAGTTAACTTCAATGTTATTTAGGTATATCGTACTTTAATGATTTTAACTGAAGACTTAGTCAACTTAGTCAATTATTTCTATCATTATGATAAAAATACCATTTATTTTGCATTCATATAATATTTATTAACAGTGAGTAAACTATCTTTGATAGTAATATTTCGTCACCGACCCAATAATCCTTGAAAATGTGTTTAAAAATGCAATTCATAGTTACTACCTTCAGTTTTAGTTATAAACTTGTACAAACAACAGGATTTATTATAAATCGTTATAAAGGGTCCTCGTAAATGGTAGTCGTAGTACTGTCCTATCTATTATGGAAGTATTTGTAATTAGTGTAGTTACATAAATACCAATTTTTAGACCTTTACCTGTAAGCATGACAGAAGATTTTGGTTCCGTCGCGGTTGACCGATAGACCATAAAATTATGGTCGTTTCGTTAATCGAAGATTCGAAACTTAAACAATGGGTTTTGTTTTTGTACCATTTTGTATAAATTGGATTACGCTGCGGTAATTATCATGTCTGGAATTATGTAATTGCTGATTCCAATTCCAAACGTCATGTCGGAAATATGCTGACATAAATTAACTAGAAAAGTTTTGTGGAATACGTGACGCAAAACTTTATTGCGTGAGATTAATTCTCATTTATTTGGTGTTTTTGACGAAAAATGTTTTGCTTATTTTTTCATAATCTCAGTTTATTAATAATTACATGTAGTTGTTAGTATAATTAGCGATTGAATGCTACTGCCTTAGTTCCAAGACTTGAATGGGTGAAATTTGGCATGTGCTAAATTCCAAGCTTATTTAAATTTCAACTTGAAATTAGAATAAAACTGGTTATTTACATTGTATGTACATAATGAATGATTTCTCATAGCATTATAATTTACATGAAAGTTAATAATTTGATGTAATATACAAACGTAAATCAGTAATCATAATAAAAATATTTTTAACAAAAAAAATAAACCGACTTCTATGTCACTAAAAAGTATGAAATAATATTAGTTCATTC
>DWPV01006661.1:0-11339 GCA_018251915.1 Urbanus proteus proteus
CCTAATTTGGTATAATATATCGAAGAAAAGCGTCTATTCACTGCGTACGTCCCCCGACTGCGGCGGGTCGAGCCGCAATCTAGCGAAAGTCGCTGATTAAAAGGCAAACACAGGTTCGAGCGTCTGAAGTATGGAGCGGGCATATCTACGGTATGTATCTATGATACAAAGAGTATAGTTTCATCCGCGTTTAATAACGAGCATTTCTTTCAGTTCCTTCCATTTCCTGCTACAGAACAAGGTAAAGGGAGCGTAGACAAAGTAACATTAACTCCGTGGATTATTGTTCTAGGTTGTGTTCCTGCTCGCTACGTAGTGATAACAGTCGTTTGGCGTTGCAAGTTTTTAGTTAAGACAGAAAAATGTCTGGGTTAATGTAGTTAACGTTTTCATGTAATAGATGACGCGGATAGTGCTATACTTAACTAGTTTGAAATCTATATTCCCTGTGTCATGGACTCACACAATAGTACATTACGATACGAGTGATCTAAGTTGCCTATTACTGCACGGCGGGAAGTGAGCGCCCGAGCGAAGCGAGGGTGATAAACGCCGTGCATAATAGGCAACTTAGGTCACTAGTATCGTATTTTATCTTATAGTACGCGTGACATAAGTGCTATAAAAATTAATTCGCTAACACTCAGACTCAGAACAGAAACGTATGTTTATTTAGGTATTTACAAAGGTATGTAATGATTTTAATAAAAAAGGAACTAATTGTAAATAACTTTTAAACAAATAAATGAAACAATGTTTGGATTCCAGTTTAGTTTTATATTTAAGGATAATTTCAACGCACGTAACTTTTTCTACCCCTAATAGCCTCAGCTTCTCGATGCATTTGTCCCCTACGGAGTGCAACGAGTTCACTGACCTTCCTGTCATCCAGTAACGTCTAATTGTCAATATTGATTCGAGTACAGATTAAAAATAACTTTGGAGACATTCGAACATAGAGTTTAGAATAACTCTATGCATTTGAATTGTTTGAAAATAGAATAGAAATTACTTTTTATTCAAAATTAAGCCAATATAGAAAAAACCAATGATATTCCAAAATTCTTCAATAACAATAAAAGTCTGATATTTTTATTAAAAATGTACTTATGCTTTAATAATAGAGACTAATGAAAATACAAGGTATTAAATATTAACCGTAATCACTAATCCGTATTACTTCGTATTACTTTTATGACTTCTAGTTTAATTTTGTACAGAATTAGATAGTATCAGTAGATGCAGGAAAGTTTGAACCCTCATTTTATCTCCCCTCGAGGTTTGTCCGAGACAAATATAGATAGGTTTTTCGGTTAATGGATAAAGATATTGTATTCACAAAGGATATTGACAATGTAATATGTTTTTATTGTGTTTAAGTACCTGAGGAATTGATGTTCATATGCGGTAATTGTATCTAGTAATATGGGATAATTTTAATATTTATTATTTTTTTTAGAAAATTGTAATATCAAATAAGGTCATTTATAACCAACTCAACAACAATACCTATCGCAAAGGAAGTTGTTTCTTCATAAACATATATTATTAGGATAATTTTGATTATATTGGAAACCTCAGGCCAAATAAAGAAGATAAGGCCTCACGGAACTTAATATTGAAGGCTAACTTGCATTTTTGTAAAAGACTAAACGCTAAAATTTTCGTAAGCGTTGCATATCATGTTTTTCAATGTATTTTTATAATCTTATCTACATAAGAATTTGGTATGCACGATTTATTTGGTGTAGAGGCTTAATCTGTATTTTTAGTCTGAGGTGAAGTCATAAAATAAACTACACTAGTGATACTCAGCTTTGACGAGTTAGGTACAGCCTCATACGAGCGCCTAGCTCCTAAACTTTGCTGAATATTATTATAAATTTATTTTGTTCTACTTTTACGATCTAGCGTCCCTACTTAATGTATGAAATTTTCTTTATTTCACAGATGGGTAGGTTTAATAAAATATAGCATATTATTTAAATTAAAGAATTACCTCACTCCTTTACCCACGGTTCAATTCACCTGCTCCTTATGTTCCATAAAATTTAGTAAAGGTACCTACAATTTATTAAAATCTTTGCTATCGAAAAATAAAACTACATAAAATAGTTTTTATCTACGTACTAAGTGTTTTATGTCATTTTATTTTTCGAATATGAGGAGAACATAAATAAAGATTTAAGTAATAAACCACTAGTCCATCTGATTGTAAAGGGTAACTGCCGCCCATGGACATGATGGACATTTGTAATCAACCCTAGATCACAGTTCTACCTAAGGTTGGCTACAGATACGTTGCTACCCCTGAGGACAAAGTTGGAACGTCTCGGATAAGAATGTCTTCCTAACCACACCCTTCAAACGAGAGCACAGCAGCGCCGAAAACTAGTGTTATTAGGCAGAAATAGGTGTGGCGGTGGTGCCGCCGGAATCGAACTACAAAGGGTTCTACCACCACTAAACATCTGTAACCAACTCCATTCCAGGGATTCTACGATCACTAATGTCTTATCACTTCTGAGGACTAAGGATAGCTTTGGCAAAGGGAGCTCTCCGGCCAGGCTAGGTGATCCTAGGCCTGGGGAGTAGCCATGTTCCGACAGTCTCAGTTCGAAGCTTGTACATATGCAGTACCTATATTGAGAATTCTTCGATAGCGTGATTCAGAATACTAGTGGCGCCATCTCTTAACGAATAGCGGTAAGTCGTCACGATAGCCTCGTATAAAATTCATATAAAATACAGATCTATACAGTCAACCTGTTTCCAATGACATAACATGCAGCATCTTAGTCACCATCATAAAATCCGATAGCTCTGTTCCACTTTAAACAAAGAAATTCTAACTTTAAAGAGCATATTAAATGTATTATATTAATCTTTCCATGGCCTTTACCATCGTAATGAGATAAATGTGCGTGGGTGTACTTTTTCCCACACAGTTTCAGTTACTCCCACTCAAGCAACCCCTGGAGAGAAATTTGTATAGCAATCAAACATCGTGTACTATATTATGCGGGGGTGTTAACTTAGTAAACAATTTGCCAATATTACATACTTTAAAACAAATCGATATTGCAAACATATGCAAATACTAATTACTATACAGTGATAGCCTACATAACAAAAAATATAATAAATACAATGGAAATTAAAAAAAAATGTACGACTTGTAATGCCATCTGTTAAGCAACGTCGAAAGTTCACCAACAACTCATAAGACCTATAATAATATTCTTACTGTAGCAAACTTCATCCTATGTTAGTGACGATCGCAATTTGTTTTGTTTCGTACAGAAAAATCTTCATATTTTTTATAACTTTCATAACTTCGAAAGAAGCGTAACTTGAAAAATATTTTTAAAGTTTGTATTATTAAACCACTGTATTTTTTCAAATTACTTTGTGTTATTAAACCACGCATGGCCTAACGTAGTGGACAATGTTGTGAGGCCTCACATTCTAAGAGACATGTCCAGTAGTGACACATCAACAGATTCTTAATAATAACACTACAGACTATCACAAAGCTGAAGATATAAATCCAATTTTATTAGATAATGGATTTCATGAATATACAAATGAATAGAATGAGCCTTAAGTACTGCGCTGGTAGAAGCTAGCCATTCATAAAGTATTCATCCCGCCTCGCCCACATCTAGATGCCCCCAATACACTAAGTAAACAAGTAGATAACATGACATCTGTTTACAAATGGTCAGAGGTCATTTTACACTATTAGTAAAAGTGGTATTGAAAAGAGTTATTTTTGTATAATGTGGATTGTGGATTGGATTGGAGTGGATTGTGGATCGTGGATTGTGAACACCGATAAATGTACTTAAGACGTTTTTTTTTTATAAATACTAACTAATAAAAGCTATTTAAGTAGATTCAAAACGTTTTGGAAATCGAGCAATTTCGTTTAAAAAAAGACACCTTGAACTATTACGCTATCAGATCTTATTATTAGGCCCAAATTCTGGAAAGTAATGAGAAACTAAAGTGTAGGCCTATGTTTTTAAGAAATATGTTTTTTCGTCTTACATACTCTGACGTCTCTAATATTTTAACAGAGTACTTCATATTAGTAGGAATATTAACTAATAATAAGATTTCGTGACTAGAATACAGAGATAATAAAAACCATAAGTTGTGTATTCATTTCCTTGAGTCGTGCATTAATTTGCTAAACGATTCCAAATTATATGTTGTCTGAACTGGCTCAAGCCCAGAACTCATTGGTTTGTTTATTTTTGTGATAACTGATCTAATTTTAGACTTATGTTCAAAGTGCAGTCATTACTGACAGATGTTGATTTTTCTATAATAATAAATAAGCAAACAAATATACAGTCCTAATGCTATGTGACTATTACCGCCTAGGTAAACAAAAAACTCTAAATATAATGACTGAATGATATGAATGAAAGATGGTATGAAGAACCTTCTATTCGATTCCGGAGGATCCACACCTTTTCCGCCTAATAGCAATAGTGTTAAGCGCTTCTGTGATCTGATATAAAATATCTGGTTTGAGAGACACTACACAAGGAGTTCGAACTCAGTCCTCAAGGGTAGTAATATATCTGAGATGGTATTTTCCACTTTGATCAAATTCTCTGCGATAACCTCAGATAGGACCCCAAGCCTATCTGGGGTAGATTATATTGTCCATGGCGGCCGACGCCACTTACTTTGAGATGGACAGCTCGTTTTCTAAAATACATGCTTCAGAGCTATAACTCTTATCGTAGCCCTGTCATGAGGTCACATTTATAATAAACATTGTATTCATATCAAGCAACATGCAAGGTCGAACTGACGACCTTGCTATAACTTTATTGTACCTCTAGTCTTGCTAAACGATAAATATACGTTCAAAAATCATTCGAAACAATAGATACGTTGCAATCACAACGGAATGTAGTCTAAACTTCTGTTAACTTAAAGCAACAGTCCTTTTGCCACTAGCTTAACGGTCAAAATTGTCTAACCCTTCAAAAGAATTGACTTCCAACCGCAGTCATATACGCCTAAATTGAAACGACTATTCAATATAACAGACTTTGTGTAGTTAAAATAAAGATTGTATTTGGTCGATTCATAGGTCTTCTTACCTGGAGCTAGGGTTGTCAGATCGTCAAACTTAATAAACCAGTCAATTGAGTCGGATGTTTCAGTAAAAAGATCAGACACTAAAAATTAATGTAATTTTTGTCTCTTACTAATATAACGAGATACTACGTCAAAAAATGTAAACAAGTATTTTTAGATTTATTTAAGTTAAACTGCCTGGACTTTAAAAAAAGTTAGCAAAAGCAGTACAAGCCGGTCACCGTTTCATTTGGCGTCCGATCATTCAAAATGCCTTCTGGGCTGACATGCAATGGATTCCGGGTTCAATCCCCGACCACACAAATATGAATGATGACTTGAGATTTCTGTTCTGGGTCTAGGTATTTGTTTATTCGTCTGTGTCTATGGCACCCACGACACGGGAAAAAATCCTAGTATGGAGCTATGAGCGTACATTTTTTTTAACTATATCCAGCTTTATTCGGTCGCCTGTCAACCCTAAACATTGCTTCGTGGTGGCAATGACGGGATGATTCACATCTATGTGCATTCTTCACTCCGGTATCCGTTTACGGTTTTTATTTTATTTTTACACACATTTGAACTGTGTCGACGCGCCTAATGGGTCATTGTTACGTGCGAGCTTACGGCTTTGTTGTTTAAAACTTGTTCTAATACTCGCGAGCTACTATTCTAAGAAAGGTAGAACAAATATACAATGTAACAGAGGTTTTATTTTATGCTTGACTATGTAATTCTATACGAGAACATCAACAGCTTCTAATGGACTTTATATGGATATTACCACTGATTCTTCTACATTTGATACAATGAGTGTAATATAGTCATTATATTATATTATGACGACCCCCGTGGCGGAGCGATCACACACCGGTCTGCAACGCAGTGGGTCCGGGGTTCGATTCCCGGCCAGACAGATATATGAATGATGAATTTAGATTTCTGTTCTGTATCTGGGTGTTTGTGTATCTATACTTCTTCGTGTGTCCATGACATCCACGATACAGGACAAAATCCTACTGTGGGGTTATGAGTGTAGAAAGCGCCTTTTCCCTGTTACATTTTCATTATTTAAATCTATCTGTTTTCACTTTATTTCTTTCGTCTCTTACCTCAATCAATTTTATTGTTCAGTATAGATTCACACCTGGCTGTTAGATTTATGCATTTTTTCAGAATAATTTGTCGTAGTATCATCATCACACGCGTTATACCTAATTCTTTCGTACTTGATCATCTTATTGGTCTATCTCATAGCTTCACAACGTGTGCTCCGTCTGCCAGTACTTGACCATTCAATTTAAGAACCATATGATTCCAGTTTTCATCTCATATTCGCCTTACTATTACCCAATGACCAGGGTTACAGAACTGTGAATTTACACATCTATCTAAGTTTACTTAACTTTATGCCTCTGTATCATGTGTGCGTATGTGTTTATGGGCGTTAACGGGCGTGTACCTCATATGAAGTGCTTAGTTCAACGTATGAACAATAAAATACTAAAGCCACCTTATCACGCGATACTTTTATTGAATTGTCCTAAATTTATAGAATAAGAATCTTGAAAATCTTTAAATAATTATTGCACAACGCAATTGCGTTGCTACGATGTAAAAATTAAAAAAAAGGTTTTTATGGAAAGCTTTGTCATCAACAACCTACCACCATTACGAAAAATATTTCGCTATGGAGGAAATTCTCATCAAAATATGACTTGGGCTTAACCGCGTTAATTTATAACCATTTGTCTCATTGAATGGAGAGTAGAATTTGAAAGTTGGCAACAGGCGGTAGAGTTAGCAATAAATTAGTTGGTTCAATTGTGGAGGCACCAGCGATACCCATTTATGCTTACAGTAGCACGGTCATCCGTAATTGTACATTTAAGTTTTCTAAGAGTTTCACTAATTGAGCGATTTTTAGGATTGAATTACAATAAGAATTACTTATTGGCTATGCCATGCCTCAAAAATTTAGGATACCTATATTAATATATACTGTTGAAAGAAGGATGAAAGAAGAGCATTTAGAGCAGCGAAATAATCGATTTAACAAAAAAATCCATGAAAATACTTCAAAAACTACACAAGAACATCTCATTACAAAACATAACATCTATGCAACAGATAGACAAAAGGAATCACATTCGGTACAATCCGAAATATAGCAAAAAATGGAATTAAGTATGTCTTCAATATTCGGATTTTAGCTATATTATTTATCTGTGCAAGCTCCCGCGCTGAGCTCCGTTGACCTACATCGTGACTGCTATCAGGCGGGGAGTCCCCATATACATCTGCATGATTCGCACGATACCATGTAAAAATTCACACAAGTGTATTTTTTATAAGATTTATGTAGTAACTAGCATCATGTCTACCTGATGGTGAGTTGTAATGCCACCCAGTCTGGAAACTGTGACTTTATTTGTTTAAGGTTACATGTTAAGCATGCGTTCTCATTCATTAGTTGAGATTATAACACTGTAATTTCATCTTAATAAATCTGTAAAGAGGTGTGCTGCTCTGTTAATTAGCTTAAATATTATTATATTCCAAACTGAACTGAATATTTAACCCCAACTTCATTCACAGGCGTTCTACCTGAAAGTGAGCCGGCAATCACACCTTTCCACCAAAACGCAATAATTGCTTTACGCTAGAAATAGTGATGAAAACCACATACCATCCATTGCGTAGTTTGAGATTTAAGGTACAGTACCAATCGGGAATTTTGACGACTTCGTTTTATAAGATGTAGGGATTTTATAAATTTCACAAAAATCTACATTGTTTGACAAATATGGGAACTCCCTCAGTTATATCTAGCTTTATCAAGGACCCGTGCAGCAGGAAGATGGTTAATTTATTATGCTGGTTTATTTTGCTGTTTTCAAATCCTTAGGCAAAAAATACAAGGTTTAAATATGACTTCATGATATAATCGAATGAAACGACAATTTGAGGCTTTTTATTTATTACCTTTAATGGCTTAAATGGTCAATTTAAACGGCATTTTAGTGAATTATTTCTATGCAAGTTTTACTTATAAATATCGTTGTTATATATCATATACTGCCTGTATGATTTGAGACCATTCCACTAAACGACCGTGATCTGATGAATTACCTGGTCATTCAGTGCTTGAATTCATTTGCAACTGTTTACCTGTGCGTGATCATTGTTATCGTTAAGTGGAATGTATAGCTGATTAAATCGAAAATTCCTGCGTTAGTTTACTTTATCTTAACACATTTTTTCCTTTTGTTAATGTCGAAAGTCAAAGGATTTTATTGCTTAAAATCTTAAAAGCTCAAAATGTCTAGTACATTTGTAAGAAGTGATGTATATTTATTGTATATGAATACGTTTAGAGTATATACAAAATAATATAAATACTTTATATTTAATACCATTAGAGATTGAATATGAAAAAAAAAACCTTTCTTAATAGTGTCTATGTCATAAAATGACCTACTGTCCAATGTATTTGTATGGCTATAGTTTTGGTAATCTATGAAAATTAGTCAGTAATAACTACTCATGTCTGACTAATTTTCATATTGTATATTTATACAGAAATACATTATTAAAATACTATTATTTTGTGTACGTATTGTAAGATATGCAACAAAGAAATATTTTTAAAATTAATTTTAATAGTTAATACCTACAGGACATTGACCCTCAATAACTGAAAATAGAGCTTATTCATATAATCCTCCTAAATCATATTAACAATACACAGTGGTTGTATGTCAAATGAGGGTCAGTGAACCTGCGTTACGTAGGGGATGTGTTGATATGGATGCTTAAGATCGTTAGTTGATCCAGATGAAAGAAAAGGAGATGAAAATAGTACTTAATCGTAGCTACTAAACGAAGTGTACTTAAATCGGTTATGTATTTTTTCTATTTATTTAACAATTTATGTACACACAGTACACAAAAATAAAAGGACATAAAGAAATGATGCTGTACAAAGGGTACTACTTATTTCTGTGAGAGAGTGTTTCCTCCAGCAGACCTGGGAATGGAAAATAGGTATAAAACGGTAGACAAAGTACGTATCTTTTGTTTTGTAAACTCAAGTCAGAACATTGTAGTAGGTAATTACTAAAATCATTGCAACTGAATAAGGATCAACATGCGCTTCAGTTCGGAATCTTGTCTTATTATGATTTGATAATTATTATTTACAATTAGGGCACATTTTATGCATGCTCATTTTTACTTCTATCATTAAAAAACATGAAAATAAATATAAATCAGAGAAGCGACATTATTATATCATACATAATATATCGTATTTTGAGGTCCATTGCTGGATATAGGCCTGTCCTAATGGGGGTTTTTGCAAATAGTCAACGCTCCTGGTATGCGTAACTATTGGGGACCGCAGTAAGGGTTGGTTATACGGAAAGACGTCGTGCCTATTTCCTGGATTTTCACATCGTTAGATAAAATCTTATAAAAACTTTTTTACGCAACAATGACTTATACACTATATAATTATAGATCTGTAGATTTTAAACTAGACGTTTAGTTAATTTAAATTGATTGTTGTAGTATTTGTTCTAAAATACTTAATAGATGGTAACTACAAAATCGTTATTGTGATTAATTTTCTTTTATATGTTAAAAAACCAAAAAAAAAAAATTATAAGTTAAATTATTATTTTTAAAATAAAGCATAACTAATGTTGCTAATTATGTGAGGTTTAGTTGGAGAAGAATATAATTTTTGTTAAGTAATGTTCCTGAAGAAATTAAAAGTGGTTAGGCGAGAACTTTTTTGGGCAAAACAAAAACTTTTTAACCAAATTTCGTAGTTTATGTTATCTTACTCCCTTTATGTGAATCTTCAATTAGTTGACGGGTGCTAAGGATTACGTATAATACATATTTTATTATCAAATTGCTTTTATAATTTCTTTATTTTGTTCGATTTTTCTAAGAAAATACAAGTTTAATAATCAATCCCCTTATGATTTGTTTATTATTTATTTAATCTAATTTTCAATGGATTCTGGTTAGATCGTGTTACTGACAAGTTTTTAAAATTTGAAATAAACTGCATCAGTTACCATTTCTCAAAAATCTTAAGTTAATAATTAAATCTTAAGTTTAATCTTAAGTTAGTTAATCTTAAGTTATATATAAATATATTTATATATACCTAAAAACCACCATAATCCAGCGCGTATGTCCACCCTACTATGCTATGGGGTATCGATTATTCCGCAGCCCGCTCCGCGCGCCGCACCCCTCACCTACGGGCGTTCCCTTTTACAAATACTCATTCATAAATTATATTGGTTAATGGCCATTTTTTTTATTTATGCGATACTTTTTAATGATTCACAGGCCATGGCTTGCCATTCCGCGGACGTTTAAATAACTAAAAGTTTCGAAATTTGTAAACAACAAAGGACGGTATGAAATGGTAAAATGTTTTTTTACTCCTAAATATGTATAAGTTTTTTTTATAGTGTATTTAACTAAGTTCCTTTTTAAAAGTAAGCCTTAGGTTGGTATATGTCCTTTTGTCTTATTTCTTTTTTATATTAATTGATTAAAATAAATTAGTGATAACTTTTAATACCTTTGATATATGATAAAATAAGTACACTTTCTAAACTTATAACCCCACGCTAGAATATGTCTGTGTCGTGGGTGCCACGTACACACATAAAGACTAATTTACAAACACCCAGACCCAGAAACCTAATTTCATCAATTAGATAGATAAAATTTTAAAATTAATCTTACCTATACTGATTTGATTATTTACTTTACTACATATATACTAAATCTTAGTAGGTACATCTTAGTAGGTACTGTACCACTGTTCTGAACTGTAGTAATCCAGGAAACTCACAGAGATCATGAAAAATTTCAATATACAAGTGTTTCTCATGAAACTGTTCGATCAATAAGAGCTCTCCATCCCTACACAAGATTACTGCACCTTTTCTGTGGCTTCCTCTACCTTTATGTTAATTTAGGCTGTAATATACATAAGACGGCTGTACAAACATTTATGGGGAATGTTCTTATAATTATTATATTCACATCACTATCAACACCACCCCATCACTATTTCTGCATTATAACAGTAACAGTTATTTAACGTAGCTGTGTTCTACTTTAAAGACAGAAAGATATGGAGAAAAGTTGTTCTGTTTAGTCCCCAGAAAAGGCCGGAACCGACAGCTTAACGTGCCCTC
>DWPV01006662.1:0-11339 GCA_018251915.1 Urbanus proteus proteus
GAGGTTAATTAAAATTTAATGGACTACTGATGTGTGATGTTTCAAAATAAGGGTATAATTTGGTTGAATACTTGTTTTATTATATGTATTTAAAGGTTTAGAGTTTTATTTAGTTGAAAGCCGGCGGTAGCCCCGCCACACCTATTTCTGTCTTATAACAGCAATGTTAAGCACTGCTGCGTTCTGTTCTGAAGAGTATGGTTAGGGAGATATACTTATCCGAGGCGTTTCAACCTAGTCCTCAGGGGTAGCAATGCATCTGTGGTCAACCTAATATAGGACCTTGATCTTATCTGGGGTTGATTACAGATGTCCATGGCCGGCAGTGGCCACTTTCCATCAGGTGGACTGCTTTACTACTTTGATCACATAAAAAGGTACGTAAAAAGTTTTGTATATTGTATGTTTTGTATATTTGTATTGTTCGTAATGGTACATTTAACTGCATGGTACATTTACGGTATTTTAATCTCAAGGTTACATACAGACATATAACCTACATTTACACATACACGTAAAATAGCAAAAAATCCCGTTCAAAAAGGATCCGATGGTTATATCACGGTATATTTCCGTTTTACCTTCTTTAAAAGAAGAATACGTATCAATAACAAAATAAAAATATTTAAATAGTACAAAAATACTAACTTAACGTAACTTCCTTTATGTTACTGCGATTTGTTACGGTTATTATATTTCTTAAAATATTATTTGTCCATTAACAAAATCATGTGCTGTAACAAGAGGTCTAAAAGTAAGTAAAGTTAATTATATTTTACAGTAGGTATTATAACTAAAATCAGATAAAATTTCAGAGAGCATAGAAATCTTTTAATAAACTCATAACTTTAGAAGTGATTAATAAACAGAGACACGTGCATCCTATTATGATAGTTTAATAAATACACGTTTACAAATATATTTGATTATGATATTACTTTCTTAAATACATTAAGTTTTAGTAACTAATGAAAAGTAAAACCTCGAAATCTTGAAAAAAGTTTGCGAATTATTACGTTACCGCCGACTCTTCTAACGGAATGCAAAACCGTTTGTTGACCGTTGCAAAAATAATTGCGAGTTCATTGCCCCTCAATCTAATATTTTTTGATTTAAGCACGAAGTTTATCATTTCACAAGTTCACGACACAATGTTTTTACGTTCAGATAGCAACGGAGATGGAAGTAATAATGCATATTTATGTCAATTTATTCATACCTACCTATATGATTAGTGACCACACAGGAGCTATACTTATGTAATGTTATCATACGCGCTGAAACTCATTGATTCTGATACATTCGTCATTGATGGTCGTGGAGTGGTGGTGAACGCACGCGATGGTTATAAAATAAACAGAAATGACTCAAAGATACATGTGATCGTATTCATTGCGCGTTATTGTGAAACAAACGTTGGTTATTGGACTTCCGCCACAACAAGTAATATTTTAAATCGGTAAGATTGTTGTTTTTATCTTTCATTCCTTTTCTGATTAAAATCATAAATGCCGAAAGATTATATCTATACTATTATTGCGCTCGTCTTCTCTCAGAATGAGAATACCTTAGGCTGTACTATAATACGCTAACCACGTGCTTATTATTTAACACCTTATGTTATGAAAAATATTGTAAGTAGAGTTCTTTGGAAGATGTGTGTGATTTGCTAGTATGTAATGCACCGTTTAATAGTCGATTAAATATTGTGAGCATCGATTAACTATCCTCATAATTTTTCAAACGTTTACCTTTTAAAATATCAGTAAGTATCTACGTAATAAGTATACCTATACTGTATTGAAAATACAACAGCTAAAATTTTACAAAAATATTCAATTTTAAAACCATAACGGATGTACTAAGTCAGTGGATAAAGTAAACAGCATTATCCATAGCTGTTATCAGTGATAACGGATTACAGGTATATTTAAACAGAAAAGTCGGTTTGCTGTTCAAAGTCCAGAATATTTTATTCAAATATTATTTTCAGATGTTATTTCATTAAAATAAATTATATATTAACTGGTAAAGGACTAGGGTTCAACTCCCAGCGAAGAAGATATAAAAATCTTGTATATCTTTTGTAATTGAAAGTAGGCATGTAAATGGTATAATTGACTGTACACTTACTCTTGTACACAGTAAATTATATGTATAAATGATGAGCTTACAAATATTTATTTGGCCATGAGTATTTTATGTATGAGTATTACTGGTACCGTCCTTCATTATTCGTAGTAACGGAAAATTCTTATGTCTCAAGTTGGAATAATAACATAAAAAAATATTGTTTGTTATTATGAGGTTTGTTTAATAAACCCTATTTAAAATGTAATTTAAATACGTAATATTGTGCAAAAAATATAACTGATTGGGTTATCAGACCCGGATCCACCCACATGTTTTTCAATTAAATGGAAAATCTGAACTTCGTAAATTCCTTAAGAAGAAATATTAACCAGTATATCTTACTAATCTTACTAATATTATACAGCTGAAAGTTTGTGAGGATGGATGGATGGGTGTTTGTTACTTTATAACTAAAGAACGGCTGAATGGTTCTAGATGAAATTTGGTGCAGACATAAACATTAGTCTGGAATAATGTATAGGCTACTTTCTATCCCGAGAAAATGTGCGATTCCCGTGAGATACATTTATTTTGTTTTATCGCCGTGTCAATCTTGCGACATGTTTATTGATTTACTTTTCAAACGCAGGTGAAAATGCGGGTATCATCTAGGAAACAATAAACATACAAACTTAGTATAAAGCTATGTAAAATAATAATTGAAGGCCGATTAATCATACTTAAAAGCATGATTAACGACTAAAATATGTAATCAAATCGATTTAGTGGTGGGTCAGATTACCCAGAACATATTGTTCACAAAATATTCTTCAAATATTTGCGAACGTGTTCGACTCGCACATGGCAAATTAAAAAAAACACATATTACTACATAATACTATACCACACGCGATTTATACAAATAACTCAAATTGAAGTGTCTGTTTGTGATTTCTAAATGTCATTTTTTTACTCTATGCATATGAAAGTATACACGGTACCTATAACGAATATACATTTTTTTTGACTGTCAGCCTGTTGAGGAGCTGAAGTTCTAACACGTAACATAGACAACTTTAATTTTTGAAAAATCTATTAGCGCGCGCTCCTGTGCAAGCACACGCAATCGCGGGAAAGCGGGAAGATAATTATGTATGTTTATATATGTATTCTTTTTTACTTTTACATTTTGCCAAGTCGTTGTGTTGTCAAGTGCCTACATGATTTTGAACTATAAAAGTTTAATTAAATTATTTTGTATTTAATTATAAACACTTTTGAATATTTGGTACAATGTTAAGCCGTAAATAAGTTCCTCGTAATTAACTTATTACTATTAACATAATAACTATGAACATACCGTGAAGGTTACACAGTATTAGACACGTTATGTAAACATCAAATAGGGTAATACCATTGGTTTTACCGGAAAGCGTCACAAGACTCACAAAAACTACTCTGATTTGACATAATGAATTTTTATTAGCACTCGCGAATGCAGTAATTGCTGTGTGTAGTGCTAAGTACTCCGACCGTGAGGTAAAAATAATATCTCATTGAAAATAAACCGCAAAATGTGATGTAGGTGTTATGCAAATCTAGAGGTTTTTTTAATGCAACGTTATCATTATTATGTAGGATTTTAATCGGCAGATTATGTTAACAGTACTTAATAGTACCTTCTGCCAGATTTTGGAAAACACTCAGGTCAGGGGTTCGAATTTTAGTTACAAAATGTGAATGAACGAACCAACACCTGTACGATTTTTCATCACCAATTGCACTCAAGAATCTCCTGCCTAGTACCAAAAAAGGTATTGGAAAGCAAATATCCTAATTATTATAAATGCGAAAGTCAGTTTATTTATTTGTTTGTTTGTTTGTAACGCCTTCACGCTTTAACTACTAAACCGATCGTAATGAAATTTAGCACACAAATTGTCGGGGGCCTGGAAAAGGACATAGGGTACCTTTTATCCTGAAAAGTGATACTACTCCCGCGGGATAGAATAGTAACTTTTATACCTACAATGTACCTACTTTTATACCTAAGGCCTCATTGTGAAAATATGTGCGAGCTAAGTTGCGGGTTAATACTAGTTGTTTAATAAAGGGAAAAAAGTATGATGTATGAGAAGAAAAATAAATAAATTAATCTTGGAAAGCATACAAAGCAACAGGGCTATCTAATAATAATATGCCTAGTGATGTAATTATTGAAATAAAGTTGATAAGTATTTAAATCGTTAAACACATGGTGTGTAGAGACATTTTAAACACCTCTAATCTCACGATAATACTGATACGTAATCTCAGCTGGTAAAGTATCTAAAATGTACGTAATAAAGATTAATATAATTAAAAAAAATAATCAAGAAATAATGACGCATATAAATGTATTGGTGAGATTGTCTTTTGCAGTAAGTTTTTTCAAAATAATTAATACCTAGTATTTGTTTTCTATATTCTTTCTTTCTTTCAGCAGATGTATAAAAAGATACACATATTTTTGAAACAGCACGAATTATAAGACTATATAATGTAACTATGAACATACATATAATGTTTATATATCCGTATAAGTCTAAATATTGTTTACTTAGAAACTATCATCGTCCTAATTGCCGTAATAATTACATCATAGCCACTTAGATACGGGTAGTTGCACCACGTGGAATGACTTGCGTTGATATTGTACACATTCCTTAGATCTGGCTAGATAGATTTTGTACTTTAAACCTAAAACTGTTTTTTTTTAACTCCGTTGTTAAAACTCGTGGCGCAATGGCCACCAATTGATCTGATATAATAATTTTAGACCTGATATGATATGGAAATGTATATGATGATTTTATATTTTCATATTTACGTTCTGGGACTGGGTGTTTTTATCGGTCTTTGTGTGAAACCTATGGTGTGGTTAATTGTAAAATACACTGTGTTTATCAGATTTTACTTGATTATGAGAGTACTTTTTAAAATACAAACAAATCCTTAAACAATAACGCAGAAAAATAAAAACAAGTTGGAATTCAACTTAAAATTGAGATAACTATATATACATTGACTGTGAAGTGTAAGAAAAATATGTTATTGAATCGCACGAGTGCAGTGTTTATATACTTAGATACCACGGCACTCATCTTGTTCTATTAAACATTCTAAGAAAAGATTAAGCGATAAAGATAAGCCTTCTTGCTTGTAATATTCTGTTTAATAACAAACTAAGACATACCTTCATAATTAAGTGCATTATTTTGATGTTGGCCTTAAGTGGGTATAAAATATTTGATTAATATTCGAAAATATATATATATTTGATTTTAAACAACTCTATATTACTTTGTATCTTGGCAAAAGTCCTATAGCAATAAGATCTGAACATTAAACTGAATTTACTATTTAAAAAAACATAGGTATGTAGAGATAAAACACTACGAGATATCAAGGAGTATTATTATTTATGTACTGATTACGTATTTTCGTACAGCGAAGGTCGTGACTTATATGTTATCATATAGTTCGGGTTATGTCAGATATATTTACGAAATAACTCTTTGGATGACTTGATATTATCTGAGAATTGATACTTCGTAATAATCAGTAACTTTAGTTTTAAAAGTCATTCATATATTATTTGAAGGTACTTTTAAATTTATATTTATTTGACCTATACATAAACATACCTAAACGGTATCATTTGAGATGGAAATTTTAAACCATTCTTACCTAATTATTACGCATTTGAATTATTTTAGCAAGATTTTTCTTAGCCGCAGGGGATGTTTACACTTGAGATAAGTTTCAAAAGCAGTACAGTACAGACTTCACTCCTCTTTAAGTTATTTTTGCGTAAAATTTAATTTGTTCACTGGCATGACGCGAATGGCAATTATACGCACCTACATACCTGTTTAGTTTATAATAAGCATAAAAGTATAGTTTTTGCAATTAAAATTTTGTCTATCAATTATACATAGGTATATTATGGTAATTAAATCATAACTGTTAACTATACAAACATTTATCTTAATTGATGTTACCTACCTACTTATTTGTTATTGTTCTATACCTATCTCAATTATATTATTATGATATTATGATTATACTATATCAGTATGACATAATATACTATTACAAGGTTTAATTGCCCTAATATATTTTTACATAGGAAAACATTTTTGTATAAAAAAACGATCCCGGATAACTTAATCAACAAATGTAACGAAATAGCATGATTATAAGTGTAATTAATTTAAAATGAAAACTTTTGACTCAAAAAGGATAACTTGTATACGCCACAGATCAGAGTGAAACTAATAATATTGTATTAAAAATGAAAATTTTTTTTTCAGTTTTCAAGTACTATGTTTAAAAATATATAGCCTCTGTCGCTATGACTATTGAAAGGAATCCAACGACACCTCATATGTTAATATCCGTTAAGCCGTTTAGGCTGTAGGGCGCGCCATAGAAATGGACATACATACATACGCTCGAAAAACATTACCCTCCATCTGAAGCAGTCGGGTAAAAAATAAACAGCCATGACATTGACTTCATTATTGAGTGAGTCAGTGATGAGTATGAAAAAGAGCGATTCCAAAGGTCATTAGGATATTCCTAGCATTTCCTCACTCAGATTACAATGAGCGACACTATTAGTATTATGAATAATTTATTCTACGAAACCGCGGTGAGGTAAGTAATACTGGAACTAATGAGATTAGCTACGAGTATGAGTCCTATGACCACAAATCACACCTCTAACCGCTACCGGCAGGTATATGTTATGAGACTATACTACTTATATATATTGAGATCTGATGTCATGATTTTTTCCATTTTTTTTCCTATATTTGTAGAGGTATTGGAAATCACTACATAGTATAAACAAAGTCGCTTTCCACTGTCTATCTCTACGTATGCTTAGATCTTTAAAACTACGCAGTTTTGATGCAGTATTTTGTTATAGATAGAGTGATTGAAGAGGAAGGTTTATATGTAACTAGTATTTACCCGCAGCATCGCTTGCACTTATGTGTACATTCGCAAAAGTGGCCGTAGGTATACAAGTAGGTACATTGTAGGTATAAAAGTTACTTTTCTATCCTTCGGGAGTAGTAGGTATGTCCTTTTCCAGACCCCTTACAATGTGTGTGCAAAATTTCCGGACGCAAAAACGGACATTCCCATTTATAATAATTAGGATTTTTTTTAATTTATTTACAGCTAGTGTAAAATATATAGCACTAAGCTATCAATGCTTTGTTGTTCAATTAACTTACTTGTGAATAGTAGCGGTATAGGATAGTGTATACGATAGTGTAAGTAGCAGTGGTGTAGTATACCTAGTACTATGGCTATAATAATAAAAAAAACAGTGTGAAACATTTAGATTAAATTATCTATAGTTATTACTTATTGTTCAAGTAGCAACACATCTGTATTTTGGTTAGGATTCCTATCTTATCTAAACATCATTACAGGTGTTCGTAGGGGGTAGATAACTTAGCATTAAGTACATGACATGATACATCTTGCTTATCTTCGCTTAACAATTTAGGATAAAGTTGATAGATATGTGGCATATTCTGATATTGAATATTTCTTAAGGTAACTTCTATTGGAGTTCTCTCTGTTTATGACCATTACGTGATGCAATTATTTTAAGAGTCTATTCGCCCGAATCATATAATCATCTCGAAACCATTCCACAACGCAACTGCACATATTTGTTCGAATGCATAATTTTATTCAGACGGAACACTTTTTGTCATTCAATCCAAGTACAGTTGTGACTGATTGCGACCAAATCTACGAGCATGTACTACAGGAAAGGCCGGTTTCTCAATAGTAAAGAGACAGAACACAACACAACCACATCGTAACCACAACGCAGTTGTTGTGTGGTTGTGGTTACTTGTGAATGGACACTAATAGTACGTAATATTTGTTCATAAGAACGTCATTGTGCAAAAAAATCTGTCAAAGTTCAATGATAAAGTATTCGTCACGTTTCAGAGTGTAATATAATTATGTTGTTATGTCAATATTATGCCTATTGGTCTTTGACCGTTTGATAACATTCCCTTGCAATAATTCGATGTTGAAGTTATTGAAATAAAATAAACACCTCAATGTTAATAAAACCAGCTAGTCCCCGCGGTTTTAGCTGCGTTAAAAAAGTAAAAAGGAATACATTTCTTAACATAGGTAACACCCTGCTAAAAATTACGAATTTAATAAGGTACTTATAATAGACATCATAATAGAATAATATTAGTCTGAGTGTCTACGGCTTCGTAGACTTTGTACACAAAAATAATCCTGGATATAAGAACGTATGTAAACGCTATTATTGAATTAGGTAAGAAATCCAGTTTACTTGTTACTTTATCTAGGTTTGGGTAATCAGCTTATATTTTATTTTGGGACGGGTCTTTAGAAATTTTAGCATATATTTGCCTTATCTTGTGATATATAAGCATTTAATTGTATTATAAACTAGCTGATGCCCGTGGTTTCACCCGCGTTTAAAAAATAAATAAGAATACATATTTAAGCATAAATATCATCCCGCTCTCCCGCGAATACAAGATTTACAAGATTTAGATATAATAAAAGATATATTAAAAGTGAAATTCACGTGTATTTTATACTTATTAATTATGAGAGAATTAATTAATTATGAAAGAAGTGTGATATATCATGTATGTATATTCCCAAGGTTAAATTGCACGTGGATAAAAAAAGATATTTGTGCGAACAAAGAGGTCAGTTAACATCAACAAGTAACAATTGTTATCGCAACATTTATTCTTTAAAAAGTGTGTCATGTGTAATTACATAAAATATTTCATCACACTTCTCTGAAGAAAAAAAGTATACTAAAATATGACACGGTTTTTTGTATAGTTTTACCGCTAAATCGAACTTAATGTAAAGGAACTCATTAATTAAATCTGAAACTAAACATGTTATTATAGGGGTATCATCATAACCTTGACTATCGACGATAGATAAATAATCACAAAATTTGTTAACTGGAAAAATCCATCGAGTTTCGCCATCCACATCCTGGTTTCATGATCAGATCCGCTTAATGATATGAAATTTATTATAATGACTGCAATTCCAATTTAATGATCTAATACAGCGGTCGGCAACCTTTTGGCAGGCAAGGGTCATCAGGTGGCAAAATCAACTAAAGACGGGCCACACTTGTGATATAAACCTAAGAAGCCCAATATACATAGGGTCATATTGTTCGTTCATGCATTTATTTTGATATTTACAAAAGATTAACGGGCCGCAAGTAAGACGTCGGAGGGCCGCATGCGGCCCGCGGGCCGCGGGTTGCCGACCGCTGATCTAATACAAATAATGCACTTTACATCAATAATTCCTTTGTTGTAACGAAGTAAACCTCTACTTCGTTACTTAGCTACCTTTTTTTTTGTTGATGAGGGAGAAACCTTCAAAAGGTACCCGATACCTCGGGAGCGACGCCCGGTTATGTGTGATTTTTACAGCATTGAAATCCTCCCAGTGGCCGTCTTCGGTGCTGGGAAGAGGACTCCGCGGCCTCAGTAAGGAACGTCATCCGGAGTTCTCTTAGCGCGTTGTCTCATCGGGCTCAGCTCGGGCGAGCTCAGGTCTGGCCGCACCGTCAGGTGCACGGCGGTATGCGGGCACACATACCGCTGTCCTTTCCGGGGCCACTAGACGGACGGTTAGAGCTCCTACTCTAGCCGCCCGCGACCACGGAACCCCCTTTTAGTCACCTCTTACGACTGACCGTGTCGTTATTTAGCTACCAAGCTAATCATCTATAACCAATTTCTGATAGGATCTATTTCTATCTATAATTGATTATAGACTGATTTTCATGGGTGGTTTCATGTTCTACATTATAAAAATATGCCACATTCTTGCAGTAAAATTAACAAACGAACATGCAGCGACTATGTGCATTACTGAGACTTATACCACCATAAAAGAGATAAGCACAATGACCATTCGATTTGCAAGTATACCTTTTGCTATCAATATCTCCATTATCTTTAGCTGTACTAAGTGGAAATTTCTTACGCGACACGGTACAGCAGTATCCTCCACACATTAAATATTTACGTTCTCACTCGTGTTTAAAGGTACACACTAAGTGTACTCTCGGCGGATACTGAAATTAGTAGCCGTGCTGAAACAACTAGGTACGTGATTTGGATTTCATTTGGTACTGTTTCAAAAACTCATTACAAGAGAACATATGAGCTTGCTATAAAATATAGTGTTCATAATAAAAGTCAAAATTCTATCATAATAATTATTAAAATTTAAGGATTAAGGCAAATAAAAAACCGTTTTCTTTTTGGCTTTAATATGATACGCATACCTATATCTTAAACAAAAGTTTTAAATTGCATTTTTAACGATTTAAAGAGAACTTTTACTCATAATAGAATTATCAAGCGTGGCATGCGGCTTCAGTTACCTACCAATGACACAATTGTTACGTATGATTCATTAGCACAGAGTATATAAATATTTACTTATGGTTTTTTTTCCAAGTAATTTGAACTAAGACAGCAGCTTGCTCTGATAAACTTAAATGTTTACCTAATCACTCACCAAAGCATACATACAGAGCAAAAATATACCTACATAGGAAATAATTAAATATTATTTTATTTGTTTCAGATATATCAACGCAAAGTCCACGTGGCCTAAACATAATAATAAATAATATTTAAAAGTAGTAACCAAAACAAAAATGTCCAAAAGACCTTCCTTAGCTTTCGCCCAAAGAACGGAAACGAGGATCAAATTAGTACCACCAGATGGAGGATGGGGATGGATGGTGTTACTTGGGACAGCGCTTTCAAACGTGAGTACTGATATTCAATATACTATACTAATATTGCAAAGCTAAAAAGTTTGGCTGTTTGTCTGAATGCACCAATTTCAGAACCTGCAGATCGAGTTGAAAAAATATTTTAATGATGAATGTTCCATTTATTGAAGAAGACTTTAGGCTATAGGTTAAGTTAACATCACGCTTTGACTAATAGGAATGGAGCAGCAATGAAAAATATTATAAATGTATGCCTTTTTTTCTTTAACACGGATGAACCGAAATGTAGTAATAGTATATAACGATACGGGTTTATCACGGCATTAGGCACAGCGTTTATCACCCTCGCTTCGCTCGGGCGCTAACTTCACGCCGTGCCGTAATAGGCAACATAGGTCACCCGTATCGT
>DWPV01006663.1:0-11338 GCA_018251915.1 Urbanus proteus proteus
AGTATACACTATTACATTCAATTTTGGCAACACGTTTTGTTTGACGTTGTTGATCTTTTTAGAATCCTACATCTATGTATCCATACTACCAACCTACTTTAAATATTCTATTAAATTATCTTATTTTTATTAATTTTGTGATGTAGGTTATCCTAAGTTGAAAATTAGACGATACGAAGCATCCGTGTGCGATCCCGGACTTGGTCATTTATTTATAACACGTAGGTACCTACCAGTATAGGTAAGTAAACCCTCGCTCAATTTTTATTGTGTGTGAACTTAAATTGCAGGTAAAATGTAGTGGTTTCACGGAAACATGCGCTAGAAGTAATCTCGAAATTACTTTAAATTCACGACAGGAAAAGAGTCAAAACGTCGTCAAAAGTAGAGTGTAATTACGTTAGGCATTACGCCGGCAACGAAATTATGTCATATCTGTTAGCGCAATAATATAAAGCATGTTACATGTTTACGGTTCAATAAACAGTTTACCCACTGTTCAGTAACGGCTACGCCATTATAATTTTCAAATTGCTGTGTTCTGCTTTGAGAAGTGTAGTAGTTAGAAGCTACACATTAATTTGATCAATATGAGGTGACAACAAAATCCTTAGTGCCAACAATTAGGTACCTATACATTTATATGACTGTCCTCTTTGCGATCGGCGGCTGGACCTGCCCATTGCATGTTCGTTATCACCTGCGATTAGGCAGCTACATGAAAACACATACGTTATCACAATTACAATAAACATGCATTTTATAATGCATGCACTGCACGACTTCGCTTCAGAGTTTGTCGAAAATACATTGAAGCGTAGAGTGTTCCCACTCTGAGAGAGACGAGCTCCAGAGCTAATTGATTGGCGCTTTAATTAACTTAATAAATCAGAGCTCGTCCGTTTAATGAGCGTACTACGGTTGGTTATTTGTTTAGTAACAGCTGTGCGCGCGCAGCTCCGGGGCGTGCGGACTCGTTCGCGATGGGTGGCTTTTTTACCACCGAGGAATTTATAAAAGCGGCTCAAACAAGCAGCTCGGTGACGTATGCGCGCCTAATGATAATAAATGTGTCGATAATGTGTTGTTCTTGGATTAATTTATGAATTCTATCGGCTGTAACTTGCAAGTTCATTCCAAACATCGTTTATTGGTTGGAAGATTGTTAGCAACAACAACGAAAAAGATAATTACATTTATTGATGACTAATTCTTAACATGAGATAACATGAGAGAACGATTGAGAATCAAAATATGTAAAAACAATTCAATTAATTAATAGTAAAATAAATGAAGCAAAGCAATTAAGCGAATATTTAGATACCTATTCAATATGGGCTTATTTCATTTATTGATACAGAAGTAGGTAAGTTGAATTATAATTAATATTATGTTATGTAAAATGTTCGTGTAAACATTTTCGTCATCTTTCATCATTTCACAAATCTTCGAAAATATTAATTCTTAGAATATGCGTGTTAGTTGAGAGCCGAGGGTTCCGCAGAGCCGCGGCCGTGCCGTAGCGGCAGTTTTTGCCGAAGCCACCTCCGCCCGCGGCATGCTCTACTACTATGAAAGGGAGCCGCGGGGAGTCCGTGCATCTCAAAACTACTGCCAGATGAATAATCATAAGATCTGAATAAGGACCTTCGTATCGCTGGATCTTTACCATATCCGTCGAGTAAGGAGAAATCGAGGAAATTTCGAGCAAGAAACGTTTGCGGCCGGCAGATGCGAGCGCCGAGCGTTAAGGCAGTAAGGTGTCAACGAGTGACGATTTGAATTTTCTGTAAGTTGTCGTAAACTGATACGATTGATAGTGCGATAGTGGCTCATATACATACACGTTTAGTCGCGAGGAATGTATTAACCCAGAAAGGTGTGTCGGGTGCAGGGTTTAGGTAATTAAACTTAAGATGCTCGTACATATACTCGTACATCTACATACTTAAATATTTTAGGGTGTTGAGTGGTGACGGGTCAGTAACGCGAGGGTCCTGCGTTATTATATTCCGTTCTAGGTTGGTCCCGAGTGTCGCTGGGCCTATATACACTATCCGTAAGGTGTTTATCGTCACATGAACTGCGCGTTTATATTTCTATTTAACAGATGATAAAGATTCATAAAAGTGCGCATTGCGTAAAACCCAACCAAATGCACGTTAAGCCGGCGGTCTTGGTTGTCATAATTCCATAGTCGCAGTCGTTAAATTAACTCGGAAGCCTTATGGGCGGGCTGTTCGAAAACATCCGATACGGTTCGGCCAGCTCGTTCTCCTTACACCAACAACACACACCATGGGAACAGCATGCTCTAAGCTTCTTCCAGTTGTGGGAAGGAGCCTGTGCCCAGCGGTGAAAACCCAAAACAACGGTCATGTCCATAATAGATACCGTCCAATTGCCATCGTGTGTAGATAGATCGATATCAGTTCGAAACTATAGGTAGACAAACAATTATACCGTTTAGGGCATAACGCATTATTTAAAATACTTATAAGAAACCTTGGGTAGATTCCTACGTTCCCAGGTCGTCGCACAGAAGATACGTCGTGCAATGTCGCGGCACAAGTGAACACGATATGTTTCAGAGCTCCTGCACAGGTATGTAGGTTCGGCGCGTTAAATGTTATCTTGCGAAGTATTCAATACGCAAGGTCGTTTCTATCTCGTTTAAAATTCATGAAAATGCTTGCGTCAGGTCACAAGTAAGCAGTCGTGGCTCGTCGGTCGCGCGCATTGTTGGCATAGCGCGCGCGGGCGGCGGCGGGCGGCGCGACGCGATTGACTTGTCTAGGGCACATAGCTGTCATATTCGTCCGCGCACCGAGACCGACTCCGCCGGGAGAATCTGGCTTCTCATCGCCACGCTTCCTTACGCTAATCGTTTACATAACGTGATATGTTAATAACTAATAATACTTGATGTTTTGCGGGAGTACTTATGCGACGTGAACGGCTAAAAGGAGAGATAAAGAGTTCCGAGATCGCGCAATTGCCGATCCGCTGACGGTATTCGACGAGTAGCATTTTACCGAGGCATGTGTTTTTCCACGTATGAGTATGTAATTTAATGTAATCTAATTAGAATGGGCGCCGATGCCGCGGCCGCCGGGGCCTGGCCGGCACACGCGCCGCCCGCGCAGCGCCGGTCGCCGCTCCGCCGCCGCTTCGCACGGCGCAGTTTTTAATCGTCGTTAATAGTTCTAGTTTTTATGCGCGATGCAGATTTCTTTACTCGATTTTCCTTTATCACCGTGCATATGCAGTTTTTGTGCCGTACATTATATGGGATCGTTATAAAGTCAAGATTTCCAATAGTCACTTTAATTTATTTCTGTTGATACAAACACACGTCTTGAAACAGATAAATACGTACCTGTTCATGCAGAAACTTTATGTTCCGTTGCTGGTCGCAGCCCCACACATGGATGTCTGGAGCGCACCTATTCCACCATGCTGTTGCTTTGCTCATCGATGGAGAGTTTCATGCCAAACACGTGTCGGATATTTTTAAACTGATCATAAAGCCTCCAACAAAGTCGAACGACTGTTATTTTCTGATAACTATCCAGACGATGGCTGAACATGTTTTTTAAAGCAACACCTACACGCCTACGCCAAGCCTTACCTACACGAGCAAGTTGAGATCTTACACGAGTCGCGAACATGTGATTGATATGATGCACATTTTATTATTAACAAAATTAATTAAAAAAGATACCTACTACAGGACCTTGGTTTTGTAGAAATAGAGTACGTACCTGTTATACAATACTATTTTTGTACCTACTAATTTTAATAAAATGACCCGTTTTTCTAACCATCCGTTTAGCAAGTAATTATTGTTTCTTATCATAACGTATGTTCACCCAAAGCCTTTAAGGCTATTTTATTAGTTTTTTTTTTATCCTTCAATTATGTACCAACGTAGGTACGTGTAGGTACCAACACACGTGGGTACTGCAATGCATACAGGTACCATTACATTACACGCCAAATAAAAATTGTGTAGATAATATTAGTTGCTACCTACCCTAGTAGCTACGTACCTACCTATAAAATTACTGTGAAGATAGATCCAGGACAGGGTAATGTTTCATAAACAAGGGTTCTATGAACATTACCGTGTCCAGGGTTTAGTGGTGATTTAGTTCATCCGCTTACTTCATTCTTATTTGGTCATAAATACATTTTATTTCCAAGTAAGCGTTCTTGCGACAATACACTCGTTAAGTGCCTATGAAGTGTCGCATCAATGTACCGAGTTCAAGGTTTCAATGAGCAGCTCATGAATATTTCCCGTCATGTGTGCGAAGTGGTAGTTGTCTGCGATCATGTATTATTTAGTTCTCAAGAGAGCTGTTCGCCTCATAACCTTTTCCTGCGGTTTTTGCCGCCGCCTCCTCCCGCCGCGCGGACGGCGCGCTCGCGGCCGCGGCTGCGTGATGCGCCCGCAGATCTCCTCTAAGCAGCTCTAAGTGTTCCGAGAAATGAGATAATCGACTTTCTGACATAGATTATCATTAAAAAGCCGTTTACATCGAGACTCGTTCTTCGTAAATCACATTATCGGACTTTGATTCGATGTTGCGGCGAACCAGATATCTCTGTTTATTAGCGAAACTTCGCAATTAGCTTTGTGGCGCATTAATAAAAAAATATGATTGTCGGTTTTTACTTCACAATGCCGTGGAACCTATTGGAAAGAAAAGAGGAATCAAATAATGTTCAGGGTTTTCTGTTACTATGGGTGTGTAATGTACCTATAGGTACTATGTCTATCACTGAGCTAGGTATACTTCAGTTAGGGTTCTTCGGGTTTTCTTAGGGTTCCGTACCGTACTAAGGGGTAAAAACGGAACTCTATTCGTTTATCTGTCCGTCCGTCTCAGGGCTCCACCTATCGCTTGAATCTTAATGGATAGACACTTCAAATATTCACAAATGTTATATGACAACTATAAAAGTACTGAAAATAAAAAAGTTAATATGTACCTACCAATAATAAAATGTCCCCATACAAGAAATCGGCAATTCTCGGCATTTTGCGTTTTGCATTGAACCGTAACTGGGACACAGTTTTAAATTTTACAAGACTATCTACTACTACTATTATACTACACCAGGTATAACAAATGTTATAATAAAAATTTAGGCGACAATAGATGGAGCTGTACCGTTTTTTGAAACGCGATAACGATAAAGGTCGGTATCGATGATAAAGGTAAGATTTGTATCCCTTGATGGTCGTAACAACAAACTGTTAGTGGTACGGAATCTTTCATGATAAGTTCTACTCACACTTGGCGAATTATTGCCTATATGCCAATTTCCTATCCAAAGGGTAAAACGAAGACTTATTACCCAGCCTTCGCTGTCTGTCCGGCTGTCACAGAGCTCTATCCTTTGTACCGTAAAAACGGTTTCAACACTTTTCAGTACAATTGTGACGTCTGTTGAGAAGAATTTTTAGGTCGGTGAATACAACCCCTACATACCTACATCCCCTTATTTGAACTAACCTCAAATGCCCCTCGTAGAGCCGTCTCCTGTGACTCTGTCACGTTAAAGTTAAAAATATAGGTAGGTATTACAATTTTAAGGCGTTATTTGAGTAGGTACTTTCGAAAAATGACATTAATGAGATTGCTATTTTAAAATTGCAAATGGCAACCTTGGCTTACATTTTTGATCTCGAATTCTTAGCATTATTTAACGATAGGTACATAAACGATAAATAGATAAATAATTTATCTATCCAATACGATTACCACGCCATACGAATAAAATGAAATTAGATTTTGATCGCAAATAAATAATTTGAAAAGGTAGGTAATAAGATAATAAATATATTCGTATAAATATACTTTATTAGAAAAAAAAAACAAAAACAAAAAAAAAACTTAATTGCTTAAAGTTAACTATTTGAAAATGTTAATTTATTTCCCTCTATAATTAAATTATAATAAAAAATAAATGTTTTATGGTGCTGAACCTGATGACAATCTTGGATTTTATGTTTTTTTTTACCTGAGTTCCTAAAGTTACGTTGTATATTGTATTCTATTTATCTTATAAACAAAATCGATAATATGGAAAAAAAAGGCCGTTTAGCAGCGGTACCTACTTAATTAACAAACGTCGTTAAATATAAGTACCTACATGTTAGTAGGTAGGTACATATCTGCGTAATTAATAAAAAGTATACCTATGTGTGTCTTTTATTACAAATTGGCCTTTAGTACGATATCAAAACTGAAAAGCTTTAAAGTTACGACCCAAATCCCTTATCAGCGGCTAATGACCAGTGGCACGGCCTAACTTAATTAATATAATTTATGTGTTACACTAACTCGCTATTAATCAGGTAGATATGTTACACTCACTTTAGTTAACATAGGCTTTAGGCGCTGATTTTATTCTCTGTTAAGAATTTAGTAAAAATCCAGTTAACTGTTGGTTAACTGTTCGCGGTGATAACGTTAAGTCACGCGTCGCGGCGCCGCGCGCCGGCCGGAGTGGCGCTGTAACGTCGGGCTCGCAACATTAACGCACTATTCTAATTAATTAATATACCTACGTGTCGTTTATATTTTGTCGCGATGCTTTTGTTACTAGGCAGATACAAATGAAGACTTATCCGTTATCACCTTATAGGTAGGGTTAATTTTGAAAAGTACTAATTCGGTTTTAAATGCTTTATAAGGAATTTTCCTCCACATTCGCATCTCAATGTCATATTTTTATATTTCCTTCATAGAAATATCATCCAAGTATCTCTTTAGATAACCGATAAGTAAAAATATACTTTTTTTATTTGATCGAAGTAGCGACGAGCATGCAGTCCACCTGATGGTAAGTGGCCACTACCGTCCATGGACATCTGTAATCAACCCCAGACAAGTTCAAGGTCCTACTTGGGGTTGATCACAAATGCGTTGCTAATCCTGAGGACTGAGCAACGCTTCGGATACATACTCATGTATGTCTTCTTACCACATCCCTCAGCGCAGACATAGCTGTGCTTAATACTGGTGTTATAAGGCAGAAATAGGTGTGGCGGTGCCGGTGGTGCCTATGGAGTCGAACTACATAGACTTCTACCACCTTTGATAGCTGCATTAGTACTGATTAATTGATGGAATATTACATATCTCAACGGGCAAATCGGCCAATGCACATAAAAAGGTACCTACAGTTTTATCATATGTCGGCAATTTAAACCCACTCGCTTCTTTACTTTAAAACTGTTAATTGTTCGCAATGGGTCATTAAGCGTACCGCGCGTCACTCACCACATTTTAAGTTATTTCCATTCAGTACGGAATAATACCATTTTTATGAACAAACTTTCCTTTATTTATTTCAATTAAACACAGGTTTAACTCATATAATATCAAATTCATAATCTTATGCTTAATTTCTAAAAATGAAAGTAATTTGATAAATGGATAAGTTTTTTTAACATTTTTACTTGATCAAAGAATCAATGCGTGGCCGACGAATGCCACCTCCTCATCATAACTACATTTTCATGACGCCGCTCGCCGCTATGTTTATGCGGCCAGTTCTTGTGCGATACGAATTTATTAGATAAGGTTGGGAACTGATTTATTATAAAGTTCATGACTCTACATCTACGTGAATGGGCGATTTGAAAGCAAATTGAGGCATTATACGTTAAATTTATGGCTCTCGCCGCGGCCGTTCGTGGAGACATAATGCGTGATCAATAATACGGCAGTCTGCGTTGCACGGTGCCCTGTATTAACGTTTAGTAACGTAACACCTTGACACATTTCAATGAAGATTACCAATTGAATTATGAAAACTTATGCTTCCAATTGTAAAGATATATATATGGTACAGTCGGTTCAGCCGTCCAAGATAAGGCAGCAATAGTTTGATCTTTTGCGATGCTAAGGTGCTTGTTTTTAGTGGACCATTAGAACCATAGAACAATTAGGGTGATGGTGACTGTAGGACATGAACGTGTCGCATGCGGGACTTTTTACGAGCGCGTGACGTGACCTATCTTCTTCAAAATCCGTTGTTGTGTCCTGTCGGATATGAGATGTAGCTGAAACTTTTCTCTTACTTTCCGATTCAGGGGACGTTTCTGGGCCCGTCTCCATTATAATACACTCCCTTTTACATGTCCTGACTTCAATCCATTTACGTTCCAATGTCGAAGATCTGTGTCAATTAATGCTCAAACCTCGTAAAACGAAATCGTGACTGATGTTGGTGTGTTTGCAGCTGAACGTGCAGAGCGCTAGCAATGCGGGCGGCGAGTACGCGGGGGGCGGCGCGGGCGGCGTCAGCTCGGGCTCGGCGTCGTCGGGCGCGCAGTCGCCGGGCTCCCCGCCGCACGCGCACGCGCTGCCGCTGGCGCACCACGCGCACCTGCACCACGCGCACCACGCGCACGCGCACGCGCACCACGCGCACCCTGCGCCTGCGCACCATTCCCCTCGCCTGCGCGCTAAGGAGGAGGACCTCTCCGCGCACGGACGAGCTAGCGCTGATGGTAATTGATTACGTCAACTCTTGTTATGTCCCACAGCACGTGTTATTTCCGGCAATCGGGGCGGGCTTGGAGCGTAGTTTACCACTGTTACCATACAAGTTGCTGAAGGGACCACGGGTTAGTGGCCAACCGGTGTTTGTTTTCAAACAACAAATAACCCTAGATAGGATTGGAATCCCATCTAAGATAGGCTACTGATGATCTCCTTGAAGATTAAGTTGGAACGTCGTAAAGGTGCTTCTTCCTTACAATCCGTACTACTCAAACCATTTTTTGGTAATAAGGCAGAAATAAATTTAGTCGTGTTAACTTAAGAGTCGAGCCATAAATGTTTGTCTTAATCGAGAAAATGTAGCTAGGAATTGACGAATTAAGACAAAATCCCATTGAAGTACGTGGAATACCTGCTGCATAGCTTCGGGTGATGACCGATGTATTATTGTTTTCTTAGTTACCATGCTATGTTAAATCTATACAAATTATATTAAGGTAGATCGAAAATTATTTATTAATGAAGTGTGTGTATCAGGCGGCGGTTCATCGGAGTCGGAGGGCGAGTGCGGCGGCGGCGGGCGGCGCGCGCAGTACGTCAGCGCCAACTGCGTGGTGTTCACGCACTACGCGGGCGACGTCGCCGCCGTCGTCGACGAGCACTTCGCGCGCGCCCTCGCCCTCGACAAACCTAAAGGTAATGTGGCCATATCATATTCTCACTAGTTTGACCACATCCCAGGCTAGTCGTGTAATGCTGATCTTGAATAGAACTAATCCCACTCTTCCCGTAGATGACGTCGACAAAACGTCTTCCTGTGTTACATTAACCTTGATGGATAGATGCACTGTTCCTAGAACATTAAGAAGAATATTGAGTTCAAGACATACCTGATCTGAAAACAACAGCACATGTTAGCGATGTTGATTTGAAATATCGACAAGCATGTGAACCGCTGCTACTATTACTAGCTGCGTTAGTGTTAAGTAGGTATATCAATAAAATAAGTGTTTGCGATGAACTAATCGACCCTTCACTTGTGGTATCATTTTTGGTACTATAGGTGTCTTCAAACAAAGTTTCTATACTATACTTTGAATATAATATACTTTGAATTAAGTATAATGGAACGTCAGTGATTGTTATGTTTGTAATGGCCTCCTTTATAACTGGTGGTGCTCAGTGGACAGGGTTCGCCACGGAGCGCGGGCCGCAGCCTCTTATAGAACTCCAGCGGCCGATAAATCTTGTCTTAGTTTCTTACTGCGCTTTAATTGCCTCGCTCGCGGCTTTCCTTTTGCTCCATCGCTTTGATACATCACGCGGCGTGTACGCGCCGTTCTCAAATAAATCTCTAGCTGTCTATTTCAGTAGCGATTAGTTTCGCCAAACAAGCTATCAAGCTGTCACTGCTTAATGTCAGGAGTTACATCATTACCGCGCGCTGGCCGCCGCCGCACTCGCGTTTGATTTGAGGGTTCCATCCATCTGTCCGTTGACAGCATATCTACATAAATGTATCGTACTGTCGGTACCATTGTTTTGCTCCGACCACCGCAGCCGCGCTCGATGCGTCCGCTACGAGATCAATGCCCCATTGATGTGTTCTACGAGTTGGCAATATACGACAAATCCAAATATTTCTGCTCTATTTCTGCCCAATAACAACTGTTACTATTCAGTCCCATCAACATGTTACGCCTGATATTAAAATTAAGCTAAGCATTCAGTTTCATGTTTTATATATGATGTTAAACGGGGGCTTCTGGAGTTGCGGGCGGCTAGAGTGGGAGCTCTACCGTCCATCCAGCGGCTCCGGGAAGGACAGTGGTATGTGTAGTAGCGAGAGTAGCGCTCGCCTGATGTAGAGCCCGATGGAGCAATGTTCTTAGAGGACTCCGGATGGCTTTTCATGCTGAGATCACGGAGTCCACTTCGCAGCGCCGGGGGAATTTTAGTGCGGCAAAAATCCCACATAATCCACCTTTACCTCTTGAAGGATAGCATTAGAAGGTTTCCCCTTGATAACAAAAAATGCTATCACGGCTTGTCGTATTACCTTGCTAGTTGCTAATTACTGTTTTACGAATTAAAATCCTTATGTGCTTCAATTTGCACCTTATAAGGTTTAATAATCTTAAAAGTAAACACGCGACATCTCCACATATCTTTTTCCTTTAACTGTTTACCTACATATTTAATTTCTACTATTGGAATAGCTACATGGATTGTGTTAATGCTACATAATTTAGAAAACAAAAAATATTACTAAAAAAGGGACATTAGCAGGTATACCTACCATACTATTTATATAAAATATACGATGTCTTCTCTCTGCCGTTTTATCTGCTATGAAAATGCATTGAGTAGTTGATGTCGAAATAACAGTTATATTCTTAGTTTTCTTATTATTTAATTTCAAAGGTGTACGTACATACATACAGGTACATAGGTTTACCTACGTAATTACAAAGCAGGTCAATCATAGAGTGATAAGTCATCACTTCCAAAAATAAAATGTAGGTAGGGAAGAAGAAGTGCCGTGAAAGAGCCAGTTTACTAAACAGAACAAAAAATGTACTTTTAATGAAAGAAATGAGATTTTTTATCTCACTGTTATTTATTTACTAAAGCAGAAAATGTACACTTTAAACGCAATGTAAAAATCAATGAATTATGCATTTAAAAATGTGTCATTTTGGTATTGAAAGAACCACGGAAGGTTATGAAAGAGCTTATCTGTATTATAAAGAGTTATTGTGTCAATAATACAAAGTTATTATTTAAAAATATAAATAAAAAAGACAATTCTA
>DWPV01006664.1:0-11337 GCA_018251915.1 Urbanus proteus proteus
AAGGTTGGTTACTCATTTCTACTCAGCAGATCGATTTTTTTATATGATGAAGTAACAAACGAGCATGCAGTCCACCTGATGGTAAGTAGCCCATGGACATCTGTTATCAACCCTAGATAAGATTACACTCCTCCAAGATCCTGTGATCTTTTCTCAGATGACCTGATGTCGGCCGCAGATGCGTTGCTATCTCTGAGGACTAATTTCGATTGCCTCAGATAATTATGACTCCTTAACAAAACCCTTCAACCCAGAACACACCATCGCAGACCACTGGTATTATTTATTAGACAGAAATAGGTATAGCGTTAGTGCCGCCAAAGTAGAACTATAAAGGGCTCTACCACGTTTACAGCCAGATCTCGGCTAGGACCGTTATCCTATCTGAGGTTACCCATGGGCGGCAGTATCCACTTACCTTCAGATAAACTGCACGATCATTTGATATTCTCTCAAAACCATTTTGAATTTGTCTATCTTCTTTGCATGAACTATCTTTTTCTAAACAGAAATATGTTTCCGAAAAATATTATAGTGAAAAACATCACAATCAGTAGGCAACTAAATGAGATTTATAAAGTACTTACGTGTTAACTTTATTTAGAACGTGATCTTTTACACCCTTCTATAGATAGGACGTGATGATTCAGCCCTAGGTATACGTTAGCCCTTTCGTAAAACCCTTAAGGGTTGAAAAGGGTCGTCCCTTCACACCTGCAAGGGTATTTTATACTTTTTTCCACTTGGTGTTGAATTTGGTAGACATTGTTTCAACCCTTCTTATTAAGCCTGTCTCGATATTTTTGAAGTAGTTGTAATTATACTTACAGAGGTGTATTTAAAAGGGTTTTCCCAACAAAAACCCAGCCCTTTTAATGGTTGTCAAATTCTTAGCAAAAATCCTACACAATTAGTACGCTCTGGAAGGCTGTTAAAAAGATTCTTCTGAAGAATCTATTTTGAATAAAATATTTTTTTAAGAGAAATAAGTGAAATATGAGAAATTAAAAATAAGAAAATTTAAAAGATGATGCTATATAAAAATTCTGATAACTTTTACACTAGTAAGATTAGATATTTGCAGGGTATCAAGTTCTAAACAAGTAGTAGTAGAGGACTAACTTAGAACGAATTAATATATGCCTTCCATACGCCTTTTACTGTATTACAATACCTTATTGCCACGTGCTAACCGTACCTAATCTAGTGTGACGTCATTGTTTACAAGATCCGTTGTTAGGAAAGAAAGACCTTGACTCACTCGCAATGGTTATTCACCAAACAGTAACATATGAGTACGATGTGACTCATACTGGTAGTAGTCTAACAAACCCTAGCTAGTCTACTTTGCTTTGTGTGCTTACTGCTTAGTTATACGAGGCATTCCAACTTAGTCCTTAAGGGTAACGCACCTGTAGCAGATCCCAGGTGGGACTCTAATCTTATCTGGGATTAATATTAAATTAAAGATATTAATGGGTGTCTGTTGCCACTTAACCCTGCTTCGGTGCCTAAGGAGACGTTCCTCATCTACTAAATTAAATACTTTTGTACTCTTCACGGTCCTCCATAGTAGCTCAAAAATTCTTTCGATTATGTTTTTTGTTATTATTCGTAAGGTCCAATGAAACATTTTATTCCAATTTTCTTCAAAAGTTAAAAATATAATGAATTTGTTATAATAACTAAAGTATTTATTTATGCACATAATTAACCGAAAATGTACATTACTTTATGCAAAGATGTAACTTTCTTTCTTTTCCATTACCTGTTTGGTTAAAGTTAAAATATTACTGGTACATACACTTTCTCGAATGAGTAATTATTAATTTCAAAGTTAAGCAGCATTTGATGTACCTACCTATATAGAAACCTCCGTACATGGTTTTGATGCTTGTCTAATCTACCACCAATCTAAGATACCACTTAGACTGTACTTATTTTGGAAAAAAATCGAATGTTGGGATTTTCTTTTTAAAGTAACTAATAGGTGCTTAAAGTAACAAACAATATTACAGTGCATCTCATGGTAAGTAGCCACGGCACATGAACCCATGAGATCATTTCTAGATAAAATTAGATTTTTTTTATTTAAATAAATTTTTATCTGAATTGTATCTTAAATCTAGAGTAAATAGAGTCTACAACGTAGCCTTTAGTCTTCTCACTGAATCTTTAAGGCTTGAAAAATTTGTCGAATCATGCGTAAAAATTAGGGGAGTCTCTTTCATCACTGTCCATCCATCAGCATTTTGAGGTCCGCTGCTGGACCGCTCCTTTGCCTGCTGAATCGTGGGGTTTCTTCTTGTCATCAATCCACCTTGTCGACGACCTGTGCTCATTTTGCCTAAACGTGGTCGCCACTCAAGGACCTTTCTTCCAAAACGGTTATCGTTTCTTAGAGCGATGTGACCTGCCCATTACCACTTGAGTCTGCTAATTTTGAGAGCTATGTCGGTAAGCTTAGTTTGTCTACGGATTTCATCACTAGCAGTACGGTAAACTCGTATGACAAAGATCACAGCCAACAGCGGGCGTACTTCGCTATCTACCATTATTCATGAACGCTCGACAGCGTCTAATATCTTTTAGTTAATCAACTCAGTCTTTTATTCATGAGTGGGAGCAAAGCGGCGAAATTTTTGACACCGTCCCAGTTTTAGAGCGTACATGCATATGGAACCCTAATTCATCAAGGCGCTTTCTGTCACATGAGATCGTTTGCTTATTTTGTCGCCTAAAAGAGTTATGTTAAAATATTGGTGACAAATGAAAATATACCTATATTTTGTTACTTACCTGCCCGTGCTTCGGATGTGGATGTATATTAATTTTCTAACTTTTTCTCTATACTATTTAGCTAAGAGTATAGAACTCGACTAGACAAATAAGAGAAACAATTAAACAAGAAGAATCAGGAAAAGGTGATAGAACTCTATGTAGTTCGACTTCGGCGGCACCACCGCCACTCCTATTTCTGCCTTATTAACAGCAGTGTAACGCTGCTGTGTTCTGGTTTGAAGGGTGTGGTTATGTGGGGTGGGCGTTCCAACTTAGTCTTCAGGGGTAGCAACGCATCTGTGGTCGACCTCAGGTAGGACTGTGATCTTATCTGAGGTTGATTACAGATGACAGTGGTCACTTACCATGAGGTGGACTGCATGCTCGTTTGCTGCTTCCATCATATAAAAAAGGAAACAGTGATAGTCTTCAGTAGTAACAAAAAGAATTTACTACCGAAGCCTATCACTGTTTCCTTACATCATTGCAAGATTTGGTCACAAGAGCGCGTCATACTATTTGGAAGCCTCATAAACATTTTAGCAATTTTAACGGCTAGCGGTAATTTTAGCGTCTAGAATCCACGAAAAATGATACAACCAAGAAAGCGTTAATGGTATATTAAAAACAAATATAGCCTGATAATGCCAAGGCTGTAGCGAAATGTCTTTCCGTAAATAGACAAAACCTTCGGCCCGAAAAGCAGATTTCACACGCCGTTGGTTATTTGGTTCATGCAAATTGAATCACTAGAGAATCTAAACTTAATTCCTTTTGGGGTTATATGTATACAAAGAACGTAATTGGATGAGTATAAAAATTTAATGCAAGGTTAGTATAGTTATGTGGCGGAAAGGAATACGGTATAAATGGTACTTTTAATAGTCTACAAGTGACTATATCGTCATTGCAGCTGCAACTGCTTCACACGCGTATCATTACAACGTATTGAAGTAGTCACTAATCTGTTGATATAATTATTTAAAATGGAATAATTACAAAATTAAAAATTAAGATTAATCAATTAATTTATAATTAAGTTCCTTAGAAAAACAGCCAGTATGTAACACTTCATTTTGCTGTGAAGAATAAGAAGCTTAAGAAAGTTCATTCATACATTATCTATATAAGTGCTTTCCGTCGATAAATATCTGTTATGAATTCCAGATGAAATTAAAGTTTTAGGAATAGTGTCTCAGAGAAGTAACATAAACCACTGCTTTATAAATCAGAAACCGGAGTGAGAGTGGTGTCTCCGGTTTAAAACCGCAAAGGGCTTTACCACCTTCTGTTTTGATCAGAGTAATCTTTTATAAAATTATGATTATAAATTACCTTTATTAGGTTCTTGAAAGTCAAGGGAAGATTATGTTAAATTGGCTAATAACCTTCATAGACCTTAAGTTACCGACCACAGACTCCTCCAACTAGCGAAACGTTCATTGCGGTGTACCGAGATGACGTGATGAATTAGACTCTCGCCCAAGAAATTGCTTGAAAAGTGATAAATGGTGAATACCAACGCTAGTACTTTCGTTTGTTACAATTGCTAAAATAACTACAGATTAAGTTATAATTTACTGTATTATTATACTTTCAACGATAGTCACGTTTCCTGGCACATTTTCTAACACAAATGATATAACAGAAATTATTCCTAACAAACCGAGTGATGTCCTCTTTAACACAGAATTTATCCTAAATTGATTTCATTGAACACGATTTCATTCTAATACTCTCTGGGTACTTGCCGCATCTCTTTTATGTCCCACTGCTGGGCACGGGTCTTCTACCATAACTGAGAGAGGCTTGGAGCGTACTCCATCACGCTGCTCCAATGCGTGTTGGTGGACACTGGGTACTTATTCTACTTTTATTATTTTTAAATACTATTTTGTTTACTTTCCTGATGACGTTAATGCCTAACAGAAATCTAATTCGGATTTTATTCGCTGAATTGGCATTCTTTGTTTCCAGACTTGTGACTTGTGTTATTTTCAAGATCTATTAGAACATCCGCTTTGTAGCGCGGTTTCGAGTGAGCAGTTCTATTTTTATTGTTGCCAATATCTTTCAATTCGCTCAAACTGTGTGTTATAAGTGCCTAAGTGTTAGATTGAAAAAGTATGCTTTTATGCGTTATGTAGTTATGTATAATGATTTATGTTAGGTATTTGTTTTGATCTTGTACATTGGCTAATTGAATATCAATCCTTATTGGAGTTATGACATTATAAGGCATAATTTAAACAGAGGATTAGTGGTTCGACTTTTTTTATGATATCATCAAAAAAGACAAAAAGCGTAATTTGTTGTTCTAAATATTTATCTGTTATACATTTTGTTGAACAATACAAAGTTGCAAAATTGTACTATTTCGCTTGTTCATGATATTGAGATTCATAAAACCGGCAATATTTAACGATCCCTGTGATCTCGTACATATTATATGTTGGGTTTGTCAATCTTTCCCGTTGACTGCTAACATGTTATTTAGCTTACCTTATGTAGGTTATGTGTGTTTACTGAACCGTTGAATCTGACCGATTTAGCGCTCCGATGCATCTTCACATAGCTCTGAATCGGCTAACGATGTCATTTGAACTACATAGTTCCTTTCAATTCACTCACAGAACAAGAAACCTTTATTACTTTATAGAAAACTCAGATAAATAAAATAGGATAGAAAAGCATTTGATTGTAGATCCTCACTTCAATAGATCTATTTGAGCAGTTTTTATTTTATTCACTTTAATAGGGTTTCCCTCAAAGAACTCTTTTTATTTTGACTCGGTTTGAAAGGTGTGGAAAGGCATACTTATCCAAAGCCAACTTCGTCTTCAGGGGTAGGTACGTCTCTGTGACCGACACATAGGTCTCTAATCTTATGTGGTTGACCACTGATGTCCACTGATGACCACTGATGGCACCAGTGGTTAACAGGGGGTGATAATTCATTATCATTAAAAATGTTAAACTTACGGCTTACAACATTTATATGTACAAATAAAAAAGCGCATTACTTATTGCAGTGGCTATTAAAAGGTAATCATAATAAAACTTGTAATTAGCTCATAACATCCTGTTTTACAAACCTTAAGTCAATACGTTCATTAGTCTTAAAACAGACCTTTCCCTCCTAATAAATTGTAGCAGTAACGTTTAATGGATAAAATCGTCATTTTCTCTGTTTATTGCCTCACGGACATTAGGATTATTTAGGGTGAGGTTAATTAAGCAAATCTTGTTTGTTGTTTCCTGCTAAATGTTTCCTGCCTTAATTAAGATTGTAATTTTTTTAAATTTAAGTTTATATACTCATAGATTTGTACCTTTTTTTCTTTCTTATATGATCGAAGTAGTCCTTGGACATCTGTAATCAATTCCAGATCAGATCAAGGTCCTACTTTTTCACCATAGATGCGTTACTACCCCTGAGGACTGAGCTGGAACGCTTCGGATAAGTATTTCTCCCTACTCCTACCTAATACATATAATATAACAATTATGATTGTAACATTATTAATAACTGCACCAGGAAACACTGAGTTTTCTTCAAATCTAGAATCTCGAGTAAAGAAAGCAAAATATGCAACATTAATATTATGCTTATTAACATTATGCATTCCAGCTACCTTATCTTCACAAGTGATTATGATTTCGATTTAGATAAGGCAACCTAAATAGGATTTTCTGTATTTGTTGCTTCTGATATTATTGCTTATGCATACAACTAGAAAATTAAAAACGATAAACTTGAGGTACCTACCTCATTTTAAATTAAAGACAATCATGAATTTTTCTTATCTAAATAAACATATTTTTACATCGTCATTTTTTTTTATCGAAACTAAATTTCTAAATAGCTGTTGTAAATAAAAGAAAAACTATTTGTTTTAGACATAAATAACAGGAATGTAATACATTAATTGTTTTGTAGTTAATCTGGTTTAAGATCTACTTTTTGGGCTATTTTAGTCTGACACTAAAGCAGAGCTAGAACTTGCGCATTCGTATTGAGATTTCTTGGTATAGCCCGATTTATACCAGGGTCATTCAACCGCTGTGAGACTGAAGTTGAACTGCCGTAGCTAATCGCTAAGATAGTGCTTCTAAAAGCAGAAATCTTGCAAGACCCACTTATATGAATTTGCTAACGTTTCTATTAATACCTGAAGCAGCCAGAACGGTACAATTACTTAAGATAAAACGCTTTTTATAATCTTACGATATACATGATAGGTACTCATATGGAAGCTAGACAAGTCAAAGGATTTTCTTATAAACTTTCTTTGTGTTGTTTATCTATACTCTATAATCCTAATTATTATTCCTATCCTATCCTATCCTAATTATTATAAATGCGTTTTTTTATTTGTTTGTTTGTAACGCCTTCACGATTTAACTACTCAACCAATCGTTCTGAAGTTTTGCACACACATAATAAGGGGTCTAGAAAAGGACATAGAGTACCTTTCATCACGAAAAAACCTACTACTCCCGTGAGATAGAAAAGTAACTTTTATACCTACAACCTACCTACACTAACTACACTAACGCGAGCGAAGCCGCGGGCAAAAACTAGTTTTGTATAAATATAATTTTTCTATTATTTTCCTTTACTTTCTATAGTAGGAATATAGTCTCAACCTTAAACTGAACAGTGTATGTATGTTGTTTGTGCATTTTCTACTGAAGCGAACTATCTCGAGTAGTTTACTTTTCGCTTTGTGGGGCGCTGACCTCTTTTTAATGAAGTGCAAAATCTACATCCAATGTGAGGCGAAGTTCATTTATGGGGAGAGTTTCAACATTCTGTTTTATTTTCGTTCTTAAGAAATTTATCGGAAGAAATATGTCTTTTTCTTTTATCGAAATTAGCAATGAATACTAAGTAGTATTTTAAAGCCGGTAAACCAAGTTCAAAAACAGTGAATAATACTTTTTTTTTGTTTCCAAATTAGCAAAGAATACAAAGAAATCTTTTATAATCGTTAAATCGAGTTTATAGAAATGAAATTCAAGAGAGATTTTCATTGTATATTACAAATATTGTAGATAAATTGTCTTGCAATATATTGATATGCATACAATGTGTTGGACAATATTGGAGATAGTTTGTATTGATATGCAGACGCGATATCATTGACAGCTAGTTACACATCACTGATTGTATGCATCCTGCATATTTAATTAGGACCCTCGCACTGTGGCTCCATTTCTATATCGGTTGTGTAAATATTACAGACACGTTTAGTATCCACTAACACATTGATTTGACCAATGTCCATGTTCTACTGTTACTTTCCTTGATTGTTAATTGCTTGTTTGGGCACGTTTTACTTAAATGAATTCTTCAAGTATTTATTTATAGATACTCTTATGTTATAGACTACTTGTCTTGTTTTATTAAACGTTTTAAACATAAATAATTCTTTAAGTATTAATGTATTTTATAGTTAATACAATTGTACAATTGTTATATCCAAATAAATATACTTTCTAGTATTCATGGAATTGATATGATGTTTATCATTTTTTTACTATAGATATCCATTCTATACAATACAGTTACAATTAGATAGAAACGTGTATTGTTTTATTTATTTCGGATAATTTTAAATTACCGGACACAGACGAACCAATTAAGATCAATCAATTTATATCCTAATCACCTAATCCTAAAGTATTATGCAGATTTATTATGTTTTGGAAAGTAACCTATAGCTTGTCCTACCTATTCAGTTTTAGATATTACAGAGATTGTGCCTACCTGGTTGATCACTGATTTCTCTTCAAAAGTTCAAGTCAGCAGCACTATATTGCTACCGTAAGGTGTAATGCTGGTGAACATAGATAAAACTGGTATCAGAAAAATACAACTTTGAAAACACGTAATCACAACGGATTACAGAACACACGAGCAGTTTCTCGTACTTTAAATTCAACGCCCGCACAAAGATGCTACGCTGAGCCATTAGGTCCTTGCAAATCATGCTGACGGCGCTTCATCTGAAATTCAACCTTATGGCTTCAATGATACTACCCAGTAGAATTTCAAATGGTATTACGTTTCGGTATTCAAACTAAACAAGTAACTAAAATATCCTTTTTAAAAGCAACGCTAGATGCTCGGAATGTTTCGACCCTGGAAAGTTGACCTTTAATATCACGAACCCTTAAAGTTTTAAATGGTTACACTCACCAACTAATTAAAACTATAGTTAGGGCTTAGAACTTTACATGTAAAAGAGTTTTGGGTATGTAATTAAAACATGTATTTTTAGTGGTAGTAGTATAAAACTTTGAACAAAATTAGGCGTTTGCCTGAGATTGGCTACAGATGAGTTGCTATCCTTGAAAATTAAGTGAATTTGGCTATTTCGTTAAACCTGAATCTGAATCTTAAACCTGATCTCATAAGCGATATTCATGTGGTAGTGGTGACGTCACAGTTTAACCACAAAGGATACTACCCTTAATATTCTGTTAATTTACGACAAACAACAATAGAATAGGTAGGCCAACAACTTCAGGACTGTGGTATCCTTTCTCTATACTATGATCAATCGATCGTGACTTGGCTGTTCTAGATCTATTCTAAGATTCCTAAACGCTCAGCATTCCATTTAAAACATACATTAAACCAAAGGTCTAGGTTACTAATTGGATTCCATCCGAAACAGATAAACTATAAACGGGTAGTTTGGAAAGCGATTGTGGTTCTAACACCTCCGTTATAATTCCTTGTTATGTACGCTGAAGGAATATTAATGGATTTGTCTCACCGCTAGATGATAAACGATTTGGTTGTTGAAAGAGACTTTGATTCTCAGTACTTTACTATTAAATATGATTGAGCTTTCGTTAACTTTTACTATCAGTGTTCATTCTATTTTGCTTTTTGTAGGTATGTTTTTTATGAAAATCTATTCAGTTACTTAAGGATTACCAGTTCTTTTCTAAGTTAATTAGATTTCGGCTTAATTAGTAGTATATATATTGTGTATGTCTCCGTCTTTTTGTGTGTCTATGGCATCCATAATACAGGGAAATCCTATTTATGGGCTATTAGTGTAGATAACTAGAGCGTTTTATACAGGTATTTTTTTAAGAGCGGTGATTTTCTGGACAATAGTATTTTTAGCAAGCAATCAAATCCTAACATTAGTTAGATACACAGCAAGTCCTATTGCGACTTCCTTAACTTAAAGCGTATCTCTTATCGCCTAACCTTTGGATATAAAGCAATAGCGTATTAGTATTTGGCGCGGCCGAAGTGGGTTGCAAGCCGATCGGAGGTCCGAGAAACTTCCTGATATGAAACGTGCGAAACGGTATCGGCTTTCCAATCCGCTTTGCTCTGCGTTTATTTGGCTTTCCATACTATTATTAACTTCGATATAACTTATTGTTTACTTAACCAATTGTCGCCTTTTTCAAGAGGGCGACAATTGGTTGTGGTCTCGTTTTGCTATGTGTCTGGGACTACTTGATTCGAGTAGGACCTAACGGTAACCAGTGTGTTAATTTTGACATCCCGAGATCCGAAATGAAGGCGACTAGAAATTTTCTTAGAAGATTGGATATCTTCAGAAGATACAGAAGAAACCTGACTTAGAACAGAAATCTAAATACACCTTGCAGATCTAGTAGCCGATCTATCTACCTAGCCGGGGATCGAACTCGGAATTCATTGCGTGCAAGACCCGTATGGTGACCGTCCTGCCATGCTCTTCTATATATTTTTTCAATAGTTTCACGAACTCTAATGACGAAAAAGTTGAAATCAACTTTTACGTCAGTGTGTCAGAAAGTTATTAACTTCAAAAATTCCTCATAATGTGAATTTCTGAATATCGCGTATAGGAGTTCATAGCATTGGGCCTTTGTCACACATCGGGGTCACAGCTTGCCCTCATTCCACCCGCTTTTATTCACGGATACTCAATTCGTTTGTTTTCAAACTTAAGCTGCTCACACACCAGTCATTAAAACTTTTCAAGAGTTTCCAACATAGGTTTTAAGGGGATAGAGTCCTTTGTGTTTCGACTCCGGCGGCACCAACACCACAACTATTTTTGGCTTATAACAGCAGTGCTGAGGGTTGCTGTGTTCTGGATTGGACGGTGCGGTAAGGGAGACTTACTTATGAGGCGTTCAAACTTAGTACTCAAGGGTAGCAACGCATCTGTGGTCGACTTCTGGTAGTACTAGTATGGTAGTGAACACTTTACTGTGAACACGTGGACTCCATGTTCGGTTTATACTCATATCTGGTGGTAGAACTCTATGTGGTTCGAATCCGGCGGCACCACTGCCACACTTATTTCTGCTTTATAATAGGAGTGTTAAGCACTGCTGTATTCTGGTCTGAAGGGTGTGGTTAAGGAGATATACTTATCCGAGGCGTTCCAGCTTAGTCCTCAGGGGTAGCAATGCATCTGTGGTCAACCTCACGTAGGACCTAGATCTTATTTAGGGTTGATTACAGATGTCCATGGGCGGCAGTTGCCACTTACCATCAGGTGGACTGCATGCTCGTTTGCTACTTCG
>DWPV01006665.1:0-11337 GCA_018251915.1 Urbanus proteus proteus
ATTTGGGCTCGTCCGGGATTTGAACCCGGGACCTCTCGCACCCAAAGCGAGAATCATACCCCTAGACCAACGAGCCGCTTACGTGAAAGAATCTAAATCTAAAACTAACATGTTATACGTAAGCAAAAGTGAAAGGAGAAAAAAAAACAAATTTGGGCTCGTCCGGGATTTGAACCCGGGACCTCTCGCACCCAAAGCGAGAATCATACCCCTAGACCAACGAGCCGCTTACGTGAAAGAATCTAAATCTAAAACTAACATGTTATACGTAAGCAAAAGTGAAAGGAGAAAAAAAAACAAATTTGGGCTCGTCCGGGATTTGAACCCGGGACCTCTCGCACCCAAAGCGAGAATCATACCCCTAGACCAACGAGCCGATATGTTCTTAAGACGAAATAACGTTCTACTTTCCATATTATTTCCATAAAATACCATGTTTATAGAATGTACAGTTAGATGCGGTTATCAACCTCGTGACGTCATACACTACCATCGAACCGGAATTGGTAGTATAATCTTATATGTGCATGTGTGTCTTGTATTTATCTGCAAAAAAATATAGATTTGTTTCTGTCACCCGCGTCTTCGTACGCGCAGACTATAATCCGAACATTCAACCCTTATTTAACCCAGTTAGGGGTAATGTAGGTATAAAGAAATCCTTAGGTGTCTACTGTCTATATAATAAATTTAATCTATTTCCCAAATTATACAGTAATCCATTAAACATCTGACGTTGAATAATTTTAAGTTACTTTCACTTTTCGAACCATTCCATTCCAATCCTTAGTAATAGAAACGCATCCGTGATCGATTGCAACTTCTCAGGTATTTGGTACCTATGAAATGAATTGTTTTTTTTAATTACTCTTTTTTTAATTACTTTTTAATTACTACTTGTACTCACTTTCATATACCTAGAGCCACCACTACACCAGTCCTCTAAAGAAGTCGTTTGTAATTGACTTCGTAAAAAACTTATATTTTTTCTAAAATCGCTAATAAATTAATCTTAATTACTTTATTACATAAGGATACTACCTAAAATATCTCGAAAAATGTACCAACACCTCGTTCAGTTGTGTCACTCAGGCTTCCAGTGAACTTTGAACCCCAGTACGCTATTTACGGTGCTGGGATCCAAATTCAAAAACATTTTGCATTAAGTCCGCGCTGAATGCGAAATTCGCGTAATACATCAGGCGGCGGCCTCATAAAACTCGAAACACCGACTATTCTCAAACCACTCGATACGTGACAGAGAAGCGCTCTACTCTGATCGTAGATATGCGAAAATACTATTACTAGTGGTAATTATAGCTGCTACCCTTTGGATGTTACAATGTTGGACATGCATCTTATCCCACAAACGGAGGCTTAAGGCTTACCTACTACACGATATTGTGTCAATGATGGTACGTTGTAAGTAAAAGTGCTGCTAAAAGTACGTCCACAATTATTATTACCAGAACAATTAGCTCTTGCTTCAGATTAAATATAAAATGGTTTACAGAAGAGTATAATAATAATGATATATCTAATCTTAGATAATAGTATCGATATTTAATAGATTACCGCGCTTTATCTCTCATTTTGTATATTGGTATTATGTAAATACGTTTTTCATTAATTTCCATAAACAGAATGCAAATTTATTATTATTTTTTGTTGTTATGTCATTTGTTCTTAATCTTAGGCTATGTAAGTAAGTACACAATAAGCAGAATTAGTACTACCATTAGTAAAGTATCGTATGATTTGATAATAGCGCCCTGTCGAACAGCACCGGTTGTCGTAAGCCTGAGATAGCTCTCTCTCCGCCACGCTGCGCTGCCGCAATAAATGTGTTATAAAATATCGCATGGTTTGCAGATAGCGCCCTGTCGAACAGCACCGGTTGTAAGCCTGAGATAGCTCTCAGTCCGCCACGCTGCGCTGCCGCAATAAATGTGTTATGAAATATCGCATGGTTTGCAGATAGCGCCCTGTCGAACAGCACCGGTTGTCGTAAACCTGAGATAGCTCTGACTGCGCCACGCTGCGCTGCCGCAATAAATGTGTTATAAATATCGCATGGTTTGCAGATAGGGCCCTGTCGAACAGCAACGGTTGTCGTAAGCCTGAGATAGCTCTCAGTCCGCCACGCTGCACTGCCGCAATAAATGTAGGTATTAGTAAAATATCACATGGTTTGCAGATAGGGCCCTGTCGAACAGCTCCGGTTGTCGTAAGCCTGAGATAGCTCTCAGTCCGCCACGCTGCGCTGCCGCAATAAATGTATCACGCTGCACCTTATTTATCGTTCACTTGGACTGAAACCGGCGACTGAAGTTTAATACGCAACTACTTAGCGTAATTGTAGTTTCTTTTAGATTTTTCTCTACAAATATTTGTTCAAGTAAATAATGCAGAGGTAACTTGGAATGTGGTGGCACTTCAACCTAATCTAATTATTTTACTGCATTGTCAGCGTGGTTGTGATCTTAATTTTAAGTTTAATAGGTATTGTGTTCTGATATTATACGAGATATACTATCTTAAACCTCAGCGATATTCTTACTAATATTATAAAGCTGAAAGTTTTTAAGGAAGGATGGATGGATGTTTGTTATAGAGTAACAAACATAAGTACGGCTAAACGCATCTGGATGAAATTTGGTACGCAAAAAATACGACTCACAAGATTTTAAATATATCAAAATTTCTAGTAAAAATTAAAGTATCAAATCACTCGTACAATAGTAAGGTTCCTAGCGCTATTGTAAGTAGGTAGGTAGGTAAATATTTTTTTTATTATAAAATTAAAAATTACTAAACTCGAATGTTCAAACAATTAACTTAAAAGAGAAAGCAAGTAGGTACCTGTACTTACTACGTGCTGCAAACTGAAACAAAAGTAGTTTTGGTATTTTGTATTATATTCACATACGCTCGAAAAACATAACTTCTGGCGCAGTCGGGTAAAAATATTAAACAGGTCAAATTTCTACTTCAAAAATGACTAAAAATGTTTAAGGCCCAACGAAGTTACTGAGCAACGGTAAACAGCTTGTGAGTGCTTTGATAAACAGCTGGCTGAGCTATCTTGTCCCCTTTTCAGTTCTGCTTATGCCATAAAAGTTCTCATTTGCGTCTGTATTTGCAAATTTGTTGCTTTCAAGAAAATTCTCTCATTCCGCAAGATATAAAGACAGAATTAAATTTATTTCATGACAAAGTTCCTTGGTAAGTTTGTTAGCTTTTCTGTTTATGATTATGGACAGTTTATGGTCTTTTTTTATTATTTTATTAGTTAACATTAAAAATTTTCTAGTTTGAGATTTTTTTTCAATGTGAGTAAAATAATATACCTAATAGTAGAAATATTATATTGTTAAACAATTTGACGTTCCTCTGTGTCGACATCAAAACCAAGACGTCTTAGTTCACAAGAATAAAAATGCATCTATGATTAATTTTAGTGAAGACTTGAAGAAAAAAAAATGGTCGTCACGGGCGAAAGGAATCAGTTGAGCTACATGCTAGTGTGAGTAGCACACTTGTGGCGTCTTCACGCTACTTATCAATAGGTGGCACCACTAGTATTCTGAATCACGCTAGCGAAGCATTCTCAATATCGAGAATATAAACAAGTTCCGAACTGAGATTGTCGGACTCACTGTGCGGATCTTCTGTCAGAATGAGAAGGGTTAAAGCCATAATTCTCCACGCTACACAAATGCGGGTTAGTGGACTTCACAAACACTTTAACTCCGCAATATTTACCTTTACCGTTAAGGAAAATGAAGATTAAACTCAATGTTTTTTTTAATTTCCGTTCCACAGATTCGAATCCAGCGGGCGTGATTGACATCCCTGATTTAACAAAATATGTTTGCTATTTAAAAACAAAAATTAATACTTTAATAAAATAAACTCATGAGAAAAATACCTAAATGTAACTAAGTCACGCAGCCAGCCACCGAAAGAACCTAATCAGACCGACAAAATACCAGACACAATTATCCAGACCATTTGTCAGTGCCTTGTCACGACTAATGGCCAAATGTTTGCGCGATCCATTTGATATTGTGGACAAATCTTAGTATTTCCAATAACTTCGAATGTACACATGTACTCTCTTTTAATATAATTTATAGATAACAGTGTGGTAGTCTTGAAGTATAAAGTGTATGAACTTCTGAAAATTTTAATTGTCACATGCTACTTATGTAGGCAAGCGTAAAGCGGAAACTGCATTCCTGAGGCATCTTTAAATATGTTTAAAACGTATGTAGGCTTACCTATTTACACTTGACGAATGGAGTAGACTATGATCTAATTCTTTCGTGTCCAGCAATGGAACAATAATCCTTGACATATTTGCAAGTAGGTGGCCTAACGTATCTGCATCAACATTTCAATCAAAACCTTATCTCTGTATACGGTTTATATTTTTGAAGAAAGATTAACGCAGGTATAATCGCTTCACTACTTAATTTCATAAACAGCCCACTTCCCTCCTGAACTGAAACCAGATTTTCCAAACGTAAAATTACGTGCATATAGTCTTACCTTTGTTTTTACCAAACGCAAGTAAATAGACGTGCTTCTATAAAAGTTTAAATTTACTAATGCACGCTCTACTGTTTTGTAAGCTCATTGAAAGGACTAGAACCGAAATAAAAAATAACGAAACCGCTACCTACTCGTAGCTTCAAAACAAAACGTAGTGCTTATAAAAGCGCTCGCCGTGGAAACAAAATTTCCGACGTAAAATGGCTGAGTGGCGCAGTCGGGCGCTCTTCAGCCGCAAATGAAATAACCCTACTAGTATCAATACACTATTCCATTTTCCAGTCCTGGATCCAGGATTTCAGACATTTTGTGGCTTGTTAAAAAAACTCAATTACCTCTCCCGGCTTACGTTGTTTCATTCAGCGGTTACTCGAAATTGAGTCAACTAGCTTCGTAATTAGCTGCAGTATTCATAAAAATAACAATAAATTTATTTAACTACTTTAACGACAAAAAATATAGAGTGTATTCATGTAATTGTTACTTAAAATAGGTAAATGAGTTCATTATTTCACTAAAACGCAATATCACATATTATCACATAAATATTTTCTTGATTTTAAAATAGGGGTGGGTGTGCTTAACCCCTCAGATCCGACCCGCCACTTTACTTAAAAAGATAGTATTCGCGCAGAGCGTACCTAAAGTAATATTGTTGCGACTTGTATAATGTCTGCGCTGTAGTAAACAATCTGTTGCTACAACAAATTGAGCAGGCGTATAAAATAAAGCCAGCGACGTTTCAGTAACATAAGTTATAGCTTGTTTACCAAAGCCAACCAAACATTTACTTACTTATCCCAACCCGTTGAGAGAAAGAGAAACACCTCTCGAATATAAAATATTCCCAGAAATTTTCTAATCCCAAGGCTTGTATGACGTAATCCGTGGAAAGCCATTATATCTGTCGGGAAATCTCATTTCCGGTTCGGGAAAAACGGACTCGGGCGGATCGGAAGTGGGTCGAACAGTCGTGCAAATGTCGATGTGAGCCATTACCCATTTTATTCCCTCCACGATTATCTTTATTCATAAAATATTGATTGAAAAGTGGTGGGACGAAATCGAAGTATGTGTGTTTTATACTTCGCGATGAAAAGTATGCCACACGTATGTATCTTCATGTAAATCCAACATGAAGATAAATGCTCTTCAAAAAGCTGGTAAAAGAACTCTCTTTCAAAGCCGGCGAGGCATTGGCGACTCCTCTGGTGTTGCAAATATCCATAGGCGGCGGTGACTACTTTCCATCGGGTAGCCCGTCTGCCTTATCGTCTGGTATAGTTATAAAAAAAAAACAAAGAATAAAATAAAAGGCGACTGCCGGCCACGGACACCGGTGATACACCCAGAAACAAGAACAAGTAGAAAGATAAGAATCTTAACGATGTGTTGCTATCTCTAAGAACTTAGTTGAAACGCCTTGGATCAGTAGGTATGTCTCCCTTACCACATCCTTTAAACTAGAACACAGCAACTTACCACTGTTATTACACAGCAGTAGGTGGCAGTAGCGCTGTATTATGTACCTTACATAAATAAGTGCATAATAAGAAACAACTAGAACTTCAAGCATATATTTATCCGCATAACGAACTTGCTGCGAAGACGGTTTTAATACCACGTCATCATAACAACAAACCCACATTTAGTAAAGCACCTATCTTTGTCATAATTCCCACACTCGCAGTACTAATTATGTAAGAAGAACGGTCCCGGGTTTATGTAAATTATGCTTCAGTCGCTATCTCGCTGTAACCTCTCGGGGTTCGTAATTACGACTGTAAGCACTGATAATTGTCTCGAGATTTGGCCCTAGTTTTCAGAGTTTTTGCTACCATTATCCTCAATTTAAAACGCTCCGAATACAAAGGTAGGTAAGTAAGTGCCTTGGAATTCGCTTTTACTTCGGATTTCTTTTTTATTTTAATTTTTTTTTAAATCCTGAATTTTCCTTAAGCTTCGTTTGCCGCCTATTTATATACGAGTATGCTAGAACTAAATTGAACCAGAGATCCAATTACGATCTAATTTAAACTTCGGTAAAGTAAACCTACGACTAAATTAGGCCCAATATCTTATCATACCACATTTAAATATGAAATTTTCAAGCTCTCTTCAATCTTATACAACACATTTACCCACATATACATATAAATATATATGCTAATTCTCATTGCCTCGTATCCAACCAACGCTACAACGCATTACTGCCACTTGAGTAGTTGAGACAGTTCACAATGAACAGCTTCCGTCTGAGTGTTGGCGGGGCGTGTTTAATTCTCCTTTGGAGCACTGTGAACTGTGAACCGCTGAACCACGAGTCATCTATCCTTAATACTTATTTAAATTTAATATAAATCCTCTTCGTTCAAACTGTTGCAGCAATCCATTTTATGACAACATGCTGAGCTATCCCAAGAAGAAGGGTGTTGATTTGGTGTTGCGTTTCGGAATAATGAGAAAGTATTGTTTTATATAATACTAATAGTATAATGTAGTGATTATCTACAGGGATCCCTATTCAAGCAAATGTCTAAATAGTGAATTTCTATTTCGGTTCTATGTAGAATGCTTATTAAACTAATGTACATATTGCCTGCGTATACCAGTACCAGTAATAAGATAGTTATCTGAATAATTTGTAATGTAACTTAATATCTACTTTAAAAAAATTCTAATAACTTGCTTCGCTCATTGTTTCCACGTCTCACCGCAATTTTTCCAATGACAAACACTTTTACGGAATGCCACCGCGCTAAGCCGCTGACTCAGCGCCCTATATCATGTTACGATATTTTTTACATTACTTACAAACAATTACGTTTCAACATATTACTATGCGACCTCTATTCCCGCGAATAGCGTAGGAAGTGATTGGATTAAATCTAGCAGATTGCAATTAGGTAGTGTATTTATATGAAAGTAAAGTAGCATATCGTAATCGTATCTAATATCGATCGGTAAATATTCAAAGCCTAATGGGTAATTTCTATTTTATTAGTAGACTTTTCTGTAAATCCAGAACATTCAGAGAGAAGTCACTGCATAACTAAAGCACAACTGCATTGACTGAATTTAGGAAGTTTTAAAAACAAACATACCTAAGGAACATAATTTCTGTGGCACGCCCGACAACCCAAACGGCTTGACGGAATTTAACCGAGGAGTCGTTGGTGAGTCCAACTTACTTTACTTACTTAATTGTCATAGTGACATAGGCTTTATAATTTTAAATATAGTGCCTAAAAACCGAAAATAAGCGTTTTTAAATAGTCGAGATTTTTATTTTTAAGATAGTTTTAACTCGTTTTAGATAGTTTGTTTTTAAGCACTGCATTACTTGCTGGTACCATAGTCACATACAAAACTCAAAACCAAAACTTCAAAACCAATATTGTAAAATATTTGTTGTTTCAAATGTTTCAAGCATATATTGGCATGTGATACCTATAAATTAAAACATACATGACATAACTTCATATTCCGGTACACGTTCATAACCGTCCACATATAAGTAATACAGCGTTGTTAGCCTTAAATTCCACTCTTTGCACCTCGGGGACAACGCTCGCTCAATATGCACGACTGAAATTGCCCTCAAGCGAATTAACCCTTTTAGCTACTTTACAGAACAGGGATGGAACCACGAATATATATGTCAATAGCCAATATACTCGTGTACAAATTTTGAAGGTGGTAGAACTCTATGTAGTTCGACTCCGGCGGCACCATCGCCGCACCTATTTCTGCCTTATAACATCAATGTTAATCACTGCTGTGTTTTAGTCTGAAGGGTTTGGTTAGGGAGACATACTTATCCGAGGCGTTCCAGCTCAGTCCTCAGGGGTAGCAACGCATCTGTGCTCAGCCTCAGGTAGGACCTTGATCTTATATAGGGTTGATTACAGATGTCCATGGGAGGCAGTTGCCTCTTACCATCAGATGGACTGCATGCTCCTTTGCTGCTTTTCTATATTATAAAAAACAGCATTTTTGATATTTAAAAGCTTTCGTTTTCTACACCCATAGTGGGATTTTCTCCTGTGTAATGGGTGCCATGGATACACATATACACGAATACACAAACACTCATATACAGAACACACATGTAAATTCATCATTTATACTGTCTGGTTGGGAATAGAACCCGGGACTCATTGCGCGTTTGACCGATATGGTAACCGTTCCGCCACGCGGGTCGGCAATTTGGAGTTAAACTACGGAGGGACGGAGGGGATTCTACCATTTTCAAATAAGTATGTTAAGCACCATTAACCTAACTCAAATTGATTTCAGTAAAAGAACGGCGGTTGCACTAACTACAAATTTCTGCCTATTTTACGTGAACCATCTTGAAATTGAATAGAAAAAATACCAGCGAACGCAAGGTGCATTTATTTTATATTCTTTGAATTACTGCCTTTTAGAAGTCGCGACCACACGTTGAAGGCAAATAATGGAGTTCTGTGAAGCCTTAGGGAAATCTAGGTTGCCTTGAGTCTTGCAAAGATTTAATCAAAAGAGGAATAGCCCGAGGAAAACCGAAATCCAACCCCTTATAGACTTAATAAGAGAAGTTTTGGACTAATTTTTAAATTTCACTGCATTCAAGTAATAGGTATATTCAAAGATAGAATTAATAATACGAATTAATGAGTTATATGATCTAAATGTTGGCTGCTTGATAATTTTTCAGTAAGCATTTATTTTAGGTTGCATGGTCGTTGCGTGCCCTATGCATTTTTTATTATGATCATCGAAGTAGCCCGGTGTTACTCAATCATACCTAACTAAGCTCGACCACAGTTACATTGTTACACTATTACTATTAGCTATTACCAAACCCTTCAATTTAGAATGCAATGGTTCAACTCCAACTTCATATTTATTGACAACACGTAAATAACTTCTAATTAAAATAGGTAACAAACAGTAGGGGAAAGATAGAGACAGTCTTATCGTCGCTTATTAATATTTATATGTAGATAAAAACATAAACATAACAAAAAATGCTAAACCGAACTTCGCAGGCAAAAATCAGTTCACATCGCGCAATGTTTTGTCAGTTATTATAAACAATGTTAAAATTTTAAACCCGTAACTATCTGTAACTTTGTTTTGTCGGAGTAGATATTAAACACAATGAGTTATTAACACGAACTTTTCACCCGTACATAAGTTTATATACCAAATGGAACTAAACTTTCTCAATTATGGTCGGAGATAATAGACAGACGGGTTAACTAAGTTACATATATTTGTTAATTTTGCGCCATTACAATTTTAATAAACATCTAGATTTGAAATTACACTGCTATGTAGTTTAGTCACGTCTTCTTGTAATGTACCAAAAGCGAATGCTAGCTTATTACGTGAAATAAAATGATAATTTTATAAATTTCTAAGTTTGCTTACGTAAAGTTATTTTATCAAAATACTAAGTTTTGTCCGCGGTTTCGTACGCTTCTGTACTATATAATGACTTCTCTTTAATTACTCTATGTATTTAAAAAACCGCTTCCAAATCCGTTGCGTAGTTTTAAAAAAGGGATAGACAATGAAAAGTGACTTTGTTTTATACTATGTTGTGATAGTGATATACCTAAATGAAAATATATTAAAACAAAGCATACCCCTATTACTGCTAAAAATACGGTGCAGAAGTTTGTAGGCAATTGCAAAATGTTCTGTTTATATGGGACACTTGTTCATGTTTTTATTATTTTTAAACATTATGTTTTTCGTATAGTGCAATGGTTCTCAAACTTCTTTGGTGCGTAGCCCTTTTGAAAAGCGAAATTTTTACGGGGCCCCAAAAAAAACGAAAAAGTTACGTGCATTATTTTTATAACGGGCAATCATGTAAGTATACTAGTATAATAAAAGAAAAGTAATTAGTATTCTAGGTAGTATAGGAGTATTTACGCGGAGCCCCAAGGCTCCGCGGAGCTTACTTTGAGAATAACTGGTATAGTGCATAGTTATACTTGAAAGTTGTACCAAAAGTAAATTATGAGCATACAGCCAGTAGGGGAGCACTTTATACAATCTTAATGCTGAATCTCACCTTACAAGTTTTATACTATTCTTGCACTTTTCACAACTTTTCCTAAAGACAAAGATAAATGAAACTTCTGGAAATATAATGGTTATATTTTTATTTTAAAATAGTTTTTCCCTGTTTCAACTACAATTGTTCAGCACTATACTTACACTGAAATGATGCCAAAATAGTTACCTATCTGTAATTTAAATTCATTTAAATAGAAATAATTTAAAAGATATACAATGATGGAATGCTTTCTACTTTCTTAATCCATACTTACTAAGATTTCTTGCGTTCTTATTGACTAAAACACAATCTGAATACTATCCAGATATCTAGGATAGAAAAAGGAAAAAGTTTTAGTTATTAATTTAGGCGGGGTTGGACACGAGAATGATATACACAAAACTTCTAGGGTTCGCAAAAAATATAAAAGGTTGTCTATTTGTGTTTTTTTCGTATATACATATATTTATATATAGATATATTTTATTTAGGCGAGGTTCATTATTACTTATCTATGAAGATAGGATGTTCTAGTGTATATAAAAGCCAATATTAAATAATGGGAATAACCCTTCGTAGCTTTATTCCGGCGGCAAAACCGCTACGCTTGTTTTGCCTTCTCACACATGGCTTTTTTTCTCACACGTTCAGTGACAGTGGCCACTTACTATCATGCCAATCGCATGTTCGTTTGCTACTTAGCTATTTAGAATAAAGAAAGTATT
>DWPV01006666.1:0-11335 GCA_018251915.1 Urbanus proteus proteus
TAACCAACTAGCCGCTCGCCAATTTTGCCGATGTGCCTAAACTTCGCCTTGGCCATATGCTTTTTTGCTGAACGGGATTTGATAGATTTAACACACATCCATAATTTAGCTACACCTTGCATATCCATGATTAAGAAAAACTGGAAAGGCGAGAAAGTCTGGTCTTAGCTTTAAAATCAGCCTTAGTAATTAAAAATCACTCGTTATATTAAAAGTAAATAATCCCTTTTGGTAAATGACTTGAATACTTACTAAACAATACAAACTTGAGAAAAATATTAATAAGTAAGGGAGGTGACCAAAATAAGGCCTATTTTTCAAATTTATTATTATTATTAAATTTAAAATTATTTATTAACTAATGCAAAGTAAGCCCAGCAGCCCAGCAGAAAAAAATATTCTGTAAAAATTAAAAAAATATATACTTTCAAAGATACTAGAAATATCACAAAAGAATTGATTGATGTTATTTCTCAAAAGGCACTTTGAACTTGCACGCCTTAAAGCACAGATGATGAATCCAGCTCCTGCTCAAAAGTTGAATAAAGGTATTGTTTGGGATCACTTTTCCGTATACTGAAGCTTGGTACGTAGACTTGGGATTAAATATAGGCCAGAAAACATATACTTATTGTCCGCGGCATTGCTCGCGTTTATGTGCACATGTACATTTTCATTTATAATAGGTTCGTTTATATCCCTCTGGAGTAGTATCTTTTTTGGGATGAAAGATACTATCTATATTCTTTTGTGGACTCCTGGCAATATGTGTGCAAAATGATCGGTTAAGTAGTTAAGGTGTGAAGGCATTAGAAACAAATAAACAAACAAACAAATAAACGGACATTCGCATTTATAATAATTAGGATTAATGAAAAAAATGCTACATATCTTCACACCATCAAAGCCTTAAGACACAGGGTTCCTAATAAGGTCAAAATGGCATTTAATAATGTGGTTCTTGCTAAAGAAATTTTGTTTCATTAACTATAAAACTCAATAAATAAATATAAACATTTCAAAAGATCATAGCATTTTTCAAAAACCTGCTAGTTAGGTAATAATAAAGATAAGGGAGGCTTTATTTCGTGAACTTACCTTACTGTTTTATTTCAACCTGTAATGCCTGTTACTCGCGCTGTTGAGTTTCCTATTGTTTTTTTTGTTTTAATAATTACTTCTATTAATTTTCAACTGAATGGAACGTGAAACAATTTAACGCAATTACAAACTTTTCATTACAAATTCCTTATCTAAAGTAATTACTATTGCGTAAATTCAAGTTAATTGGACTGAGTAATATTTTTCCTTTGTAAAGTTACCTCAGTCTGAAACCCTAAGGTAAATATAGTACTTTTTCTGCGCATAACAATACAAAGTTAAGAGGTAATTGTTGAAGCGTTCATAGCCCGAGGTTGCCGGCGTATTGTCCACAGTGAATTATAACAAGTGCTGAAGATAATAAACAATTATACTCGTAGCTTAGTAGATTATGGTGTCTTTAGTTGCCAGTTCCAGGAGGCCGGCGTTAGCGGTACACACATGCGTGCTTAGATTAATAGAAGTTATAGAGCCTTTTTTATAAGATGTGAGAAGCAAACGAGCTTGCAGTCCATCTGATGGTAAGTGGCCACTGCCGCCCATGGACATTTAAAATCAACCCAGATATGATCACGGTCTTACCTAGGGTTCACCACAGATGCGTTGCCACCCCTGAGGACTGAGATGGATTGCCTCGGATAAGTCTGTCTCCCTGACCACACCCTTGAGTGACCACGCCAGAACACAGCAGTGCTTAACACTGCCGTTATAAGGCAGAAATAGGTGTGGCTGTGGTGCCGCCGGAGTCGAACTACATGGGGTTCTACCACCTACAATCATTTCAAAACTGCTTACAGTAATTTATAACATTTACACAGACTTATTTAAGTAGAAATGAATCGAGCAGGAATATTATAATTTTGTTTTTCTCTTGTGTACCTATGTAATTCTTCAACAGAATTACGTAGGTACACATGTTGAGTGATTTGAGTCGAAGTATCTACCGTTTTAAATTGCGTTCTTAAGACGCTATAATCCACCATGTAGAAAATAATACTATCCCTGCAGACAAAAGTCAACAAGGTTGTAGTTTATATGTAAGAATCTTCTAAATCAATTCAGTAGAAACAAAAAATCTCTTTGTTATTTCTCTCTCTCTTATTCTCTCTTGACTCTTATTTACTCACACCAGTACACCAGTTGCACTTTTTGATTGAGGGCAATAAAAAATAAAGAAACGTATACTATTAACTGCCTTAAATGTGGTGCTATTATCCTTTCTGACAGTCTGCGGTTATTGAGCCTAAATATAAAAAATATGTATGTAGGCTCATTAAATACACTTGTATGAATATAGCGTGAAAAAGAACCATTGAGGCACACTTCCCTTCTACAACTTACAAACTTTGTCATTGGACACGCAAACCGCTTATTATCCCTAGCTAACGTTTAAAAGCGAACTCAAATATATAAATTGAAATTACTTTCTATAATTTCTTAATTTATTCCTTAACTATCTTTTGCGCGGCTTCGCACGCATTAAATTACATATAAACCTTACTCTTCAATCACTCTATCTACTAAAAAAAACACATCAAAATCCGTTGCGTAGTTTTAAAGATCTAAGCATACATGGGGACAGACAGCGAAAAGACTTTGTTTTATACTATGTAGTGATTCATATCTGAAATAATATATTTATTTCTATATTTTTCATAATTATATTTAATATTAACCGCGGAAACAGCTACGAACTTTAATGACCGCTATTCAAGGATAATTACCGAGGCAGACGGCTTAAGGTGCCCTACGAAGCAAGGAAACGCGCATGAAATTTTGCCCACAGCGGTCATCCATCTACCGACCTCGCCCGAAGTTGCTTAACTTCGTAGATCGATTGAGACCTACGTAATTCGAGGTATGCGAGTTAAGTATCTACAAATTGTATACCATTAATATTAAATGTCTTATGATCTTATGCTCCTTGTCAAACAAGTTCATTCAGTTTGAAACTATCCTAACCGCAAAAGTTTTGTATGTTTGGCCTTACAAGTCCGTGTAATCTGCTTAGCCAACCGTAACTAATACTTATATGAACACTTCTATGTTGTTACTCTTATTGTTGTACGTGTTTAAGTTATAAGACGGGTTATCACGACACACGGTCTTATTCTTTATTGCTTTTTTAATTATTTTATAGAACGACCTGAAAAATCATTTGTAGCCAAACACATCCTTAGCTCAGTTTCACAAACAGACACCGCAATTTTATTTATCTGTATAGATGTTATGTTAGGCATATGTACGTGAAAGTTCATATAAAGAAGATTATTGTTCTTTTCTTTCATGGGTGTCTAATGGACATTTACATTTTATTTTTTATTTGGGTCTATGAAGTCTAGTTATTATTTAGCTGAGTTTCGACAATGGTAACGGAACCACGAGTATTCAATAAATACATATACAAGAAAACTTATATTACACATGAATATGATTAAACAAGGTAGGGTTTGACAAAACATTCAAAAATATTTCTCTATTTGTTCGTCGCAATTTTTTTGTTTGTTTTGCATACGTACTACGTATACTAAAAATAAATATTTCATTCATTTTCGAAGCAGGATAAACACAAAGAGAAATTCTTTTGCATTCTTTCATAAATATAAAATAAAAAAAACGTATTAAAAAGAATTAAAATGATTCGTCTAGAAATTCAAACGAAATGTTACTATATTTTACAAGTTCTACAGGTATTAATAAAAATAAATAAATAAATAAATTCTTGATTATATTAAATTCTACATTTTGTTTGGTATAAAATTTAAAGTCAATTGAACACATTAATCAAATTTTAGTGAACAATATTTTAAAATAATAATTTTATGTCTGTTTATTAAGTTTGCGTTAAACCTTATAAAATACTAGTTTGTGCCCGCGGCTTCACTCAGGCTAATGTATACATTCGCACAAAGAGGCCGTAGGTATCAAAGTAAGTTGTAGGTATAAAAGTTACTTTTATATCCCTCGGAAGTAGTACGTTTTTCGGATGGTAGGTACTCTATGTCCTTTTCTGGGTCCCTTACTATGTGGGTGCAGAATTTCATAAGGCGCTACAAACAAAAAAACAAACAAACACACAAATAGATGTATTATTTCTGCTGGCACATTTATTTTATGCATGGAGAGACGATGCGCGCGCTGTTTCTGCATCGCAGTAGCAGTTTGTCATACAGAACGTCCTAGATTAGAATCCCGGTCAGAGAAGCATCTACATGATAAATTTAGATTTCTGTTCTGGGCCTAGTTATTAGTGTACTTGTCTTCCTTTGTGTTTATAAGTACCCTAATTGAGAATTATGACTATTGCAAAGAACTAGTAATTTGCGAGATTTAAGATGCAATTATGTATACGTGTGGAGTTTCTTGCGTTGTCTCCTCCGTAACGATAAACCTTACGAGACGTTGATTTTGGACGTTCATAAATAGTTCAATATGAATCAACATTGAATAAATGAGATTTGAATATTTGAATTTAAGAATATATTAGCTTGAGGACTAGCATGCAAAATGCCATATTTATTTTCCAGTAAAAATACTTACTAATTCTTTATAATTGAAATTTTCAAAAAGTGCATACGTGTTTCCGGCTACTAACTTTTCGTTTAGTAAGCCGGCTTGTGAGCTCTGAAAGTGGTTAAAGCAAGTAGCTACACGCTAACCGCAGAAACTTTCATACCAATCTTATATATTCCTATACGCTTGCTTTGCTGGAAACCATTAAACCGTATTTACGGCTTAAACATGCAAAGGTTACGAAGCTTATTAGCAACGTAGTTTATATGGTCAAACAGCTGAGATTTTTGAGCCTTGGATTGGGATACAATTCATTAATAGCTTTGTGGCGACTTCCCGCTACTCGTCAAGAGATGGCACCACAAGTATTCTGAATCACGCTATCGAAGTTTTCTCAATACCTTGCATATAGATATGTATACAAGCTCTGAACTGAGACTGTCGGAGCACGGCTGCTCCCCAGGCATGATCACCTAGCCTGGCGGGAGATCTTCCATTGCCAAAGCTTTTTTCACTTATTTTTGAGAATATAAGTACTTGGTAAGATGGTAGAACCATTGTGGTTTAACTCCGGCGACACCGCCGCCACACCTACTCGTATTGTTGCCTCATAACAGCAGTGTTCAGTGCTGCTGTTTTTAATCTAAAGGGAGACTAGGCATTCCAACTAATCTTCAGGGGTAGCAATGCATCTGTGGTCGACTCCAGATAGGACTGTGATTTTGTCGGGGGTCGATTACAGATGTCCACTGATGGCAGTGGTCACTTACCAACAGGTAAACACCTAGCAAACGGGTATATGGTCTACCTGATACTAAGTGGCACTCAGATCCACGTACACCTTTGATTAAGGCCAAATAAGGTAGGAATCATACCTAAGGTCACTCAGGTATACTTTACAGATCACTCAGTTTAAACCTTGTACGAGTATGTATGTATTCCTTACCGCATAACAAACCATTAACAATCTATACAAATAAATAAAAATGAAGTGTCTGTTTGTGATTTCAAAATAACAACTTTTTACTCAATGCGTATGAAAGTAGGCACCTATTAAGATACCTTTAACAAAGATGCAATATGATAAAATCTGTTTGGCTGAGTTTTTTTTTTTTAATCTTCAAATCGGCTGGACCGATTTTGACGGGACTTTCACTGAAAGATAGCTGTAAATGTAAAGTGTAACTTAGGCTACTTAAATTGTTGAAAAAAGCATTAGCGCGATATCCAAGCGCATGCGGCCGTCGTCACAAGTTTAAAAATGTTTGCCTTTTTACTTCTTTAACACAGATGAAACCGCGGGGATCAGCTAATGACATAAGTGCAAATTGCACTTCAGAACAATGGCTTAGAATCGGAATTCTTGAATACACATCGTTTTGCATCTGACATCAACGCTAGGTACTTCAATTTATCAAAATTAGCGATAAATACAGGAGACTCACAAACCTGTTATAAACCTAAATTCATAATTTAGAATATGTTTATTATCACAAATTTTCAATTTAATGCCAGCAATACGACAATTATTTGCTTCAATTAGCTGTCATTTTCCATGTTTGTCTAAACAAAACATACATCTATCTATACAAATAAATAAAATTAAAGTGTCTGTTTTTGTCAAAATCACAACATTTTACTAAATGCATATCTATATTATAAAACTAACGCGATACCTATAACAAAATGCAATTAAAAATGACTGTCCATCTGTTCGGCTGAGGTAATATTCTAAATGGCTGGATCGATTTTGACGGGACTTTCATAGATACACGGATAGACTTTGAAAGAAAGTTAAAGTTAATTAGTCTACATTAATTTCTGAAAAAAAAACGTATAACCCCGCGCTTCACACGCATTCGCGCGCCATCGCGGACGCCAATTTGAGTAGCTATTAAATGCATTAGAATCAAATATCACTTTGTTTATAGGTTTATTATGTTACATTTTTTAAACGCGAGTGAAACCGAAGGAATCATCTAGTTAATAATATTGTGGGTCTGCTTTACTGTAAAACTTTACATGTTTCGTGAAATAAACGTTACATGATAATTTTACACAATTACGAACTATTTCCAGTGGAATGTAATGTAATCAGCGCTTCAAAATTAACCGCATATCGGCTTTGTTGCGGGAAACACGAGCGGCTGAAACGAAACTCAAAATGTAAAGTTACGGTATGTTTTTATGTCTACACTTCTCTGCACTATCGTTAGCGAGTTACGATAAACGACGAGAAATCTTTACACTATGCGAAAGTAAGTGAGAATCTTACTAATATTATAAAGCTGAAAGATTGAGAGGATGGATGGATAGATGTTTGTTACTCTATAACTTAAGAACGGCTGAATGGATCTGGATGAAATTTGGTGCAGACATAGACTAGTCTGAAATAACATATAGGCTACTTTTTATCCCGCGAAAATGTTCGGTTCCCGTGGGACACATTTATTTTGTTTTGTGGCCGTGTCAATCTCGCGACATGTTTATTGATTTACTTTTCAAACGCTGGTGAAACCGCGGGGATCATCTAGTTTATTATATTTCTTAGTGAAACGTCACGTGTAAGTCACTTGGTAAGCGTCACGTGTGCATTTTACAAAATTGCGAGCTATCTCCAGCGGTATGTAATGAGCACTTCCAAATAAACCACATATCGGCTTTGTTGCAGGAAAGACGAGCGGTTGAAACAAACTGTAACTTTACAATTTGTCTTCGTGTATTTTAATGTATAAATGAATTTATGTATTTATGTTTTTTTTAACGATTTTTTGCATAGGGAAGCCAGTAATATTTCCAATATATTTTTTCAACTATCTATTCACACACGTAAAAATTTAACAGACTATTTCGACATTGGTTTTTACATACACTACATCCATACCATGGCTCCTCCTGCCATCCATAACCTGCGATAAGGACCTTGGAATCAACAAACTGCATTATAAACATTCAATATCTTTACTATCGCTATTCGCTTCTCGTCAACTATAAAACAAATACCTTAAAACAATCTCTACCTCGGAAACAAATGTGTTTACGAATGCAAAGTTATTATACACGCAAACGCTAAAAAGTTCAAGAGTAAAATGAGTAATTCCATTTAAACGAATAAGTGCACTTTTAAATTCTCTTTGACTAACAAAAATAAACAATTTGGTTTAACGACTCGAATGAAACATTCATCCGGCGGATTACTTTAATTTGAATAATTTAAGATGATAAAACCACGTAAAATATAATTGTTTACGTCTTTCAAATGTGTACCGTCTGCTGAAAAAACTTAGAACAATACTGTTTATACTGATTAGACGTATATAAATGATTAAATAATATCCTTTGCGTTATTGTGTATTAATTAAAAAGAAATACAAAAACATGCACACATACATGTCCGCATGCACGCACACCATAACAGTCATAAATATACGTAAGAAAACTCGACAAAAAAGGAGTGACAGAGAAAGACTACAGATTTTATATCTAATCTAACGATAAGGGCTTTCTAGAAAGTAGTCACCGTCGCCTAAAGACATTTGTAACACCAGAGGAGCCGCCAATGCATCGCCGGCTTTGGAAAAGAGCTCTTTTTGCACTTTTCTTGAAGAAACTCATATCATAGCGCTCCGGGAATACGTCAAGAGGAAGTTAATAACAAATTTTGCACATTCCCGGGAAAAGAGCGTGAAAAGTAACTACTAATTTACTAACAGACTCCCCGTATGCCTCGGAGGTATTACATCTTGATTGAATTCAAATGAATGTAAAATTAAACACTGAGTAACGTGTTTAGTTTCCAAGAAAGTTTAATTGCATGCTGTGTTTACTTTGCAAGTGACAATATTGACTACGAGAACAGTCTCTGTATAAAGGATCCGGTCGCGCTTGAAGAAACCTAAATCATTGCAAATATATAAAATACAAGTGTCTGTGTGTAATGAAAAACAATTCTTTGCTTAATACCTTAGCATATAATATGTTACCTGTAACAAAACAAAGTATTTTCTTGTTTGTCTGTTTGTTTCGGTTAAGCTTCGAAACAAATAGACCGACTTTGATGAAATTTTCACTGGTATCCATATTAGTATGCTAATTAATTTTTAGCCTCCTGTAGCTACCTTTCTCGCTCAGACTATTTTAACCGTAAAAGTGAAAAGACCCTAAAACTTCTTAAGTTATATCTATGCGTGATACGTGATGCAAAACGAGCCTTAATGGTCATTAAGGTAGATCATAATGAACATAAAACTTTATTAAAAGGAAGAATTAATGGTATAATACCGTGTGCTCGAGACATTTTGGTCTTAAGACTGCCGTTACGTTTGCTGTTTGGCTTATATTTGACGCTTCAACATAATCTTGGTATCAACGCATTAAGTAGAACTTCAATGTTATTATAACGTTGTTAACGCTCCTCTTAATATCATACTACTACTACTACATACTTTAAAATCTGCAGATTCGCAGAACTGAGAACAGGCTGATTGAACAACTAATTGAAGTATATTTAAATTTAAAACAAAAACAACACAAAATTTTCACGCGTTCGTTATTCGGTCGCGCACGATGCTTACCTGGTGTATCTCGATATTCCCGCGCACACACACACGTAAATGTTATAGTATACAGAGACGGTATAATTCTGCGTTATGATTTCTCTTCTTCAACTCCTACCGCAAGCCGCGTTAAGAAACTTTGTTCTAATATAAATATAGTGTAAAGTAAAATATTCTGCGCATGAATAAAAACAGCAAAAGCAAAATGTTGGCTTAACAAAGTTTCTACCTTAGCCTTTACACAGCGACATTATAGTCGCATTTAAATAATTTATTGTAACTCAGAAAGTTGCAAGAATATAATTAAACTTCAGGAAAAAATACAGGCCCCGACGCATAAATATGGGAGCGTGGGTTTACAAAGTTAGTCACGAACACAGAGAATAGTTAAAGCATAGAGTTAAAGAGACAGATAGATTCTACGGAACTGGCAGGTAAGACGCAAGTGGAAACGATTTGCCGTCGTATAATTCTGCACAAACTTATCTTTTAAACCGACTTCAATAAAAATGGTTCTTGAGCACATTTGAATAAAATGAACGTATAATTCTTTATGTTAATTTTGTTTAAATTATGCTAAGAATACCTAATACCTAGCTCAATTTTTTGAATTCTGTTCTCCTTTGTTTGTAAACTGAGGCTCGTATTCCATATAAGTGGCTGTTGGAAATTAATATAACTTGCTTAGAACAAAACAATGACTAAAGATCTTGTTATAATTGGCCAATTTGCAGCCGTTAACGGAGTGCTTCGTACCACCAAATTACTCATTATTTGTTTAATTTAAATCATCAATAGTACCATTAATCCGTAATATTCTTAAAGGTGTGTCAAATTTACTAATAGGTAGACCAGCGTGATAAACTATGGTTGAAAGTCTTTTCATTCTGGGAAGAAAGGTCACACCTTAAAGGTTCTAACTCCTACTTATTTAAGCCTTCCTCAGTTTTGCAACGCATCTGTGGCCGACCGGTAGGATTATAATCTTAACTGGGGTTGATCACAGATATCAATGTGTGGCAGTGGTCACTTTTGCTACTTCTAGTAGGTATGTATTTAAAGAATAGTAGTAAAGCAATAGAATAAGATTTTGTAAGTAAAGGAAGATATATGAGCCGTTTTACTTTGACCTTAAGATTAAGACTGCCTGTAATCGATATCATGTGAAAATGTCAATGAGATAGGCGTAACCAACGCTATCAAAAAAATATAGAAATATAGGTAAAATACTAATTATTACATAAGATTGGGAGTCTATAACAAGAAACGACATTATTGGCGTGGTTCCGCTTTCAATACTTTTATAACTACGCCAATAATATTCATTTGTATCTTTCTTTTTTTCCCTTATTCTCGTTTCTTATATTTTATTCTCATTCAAGTCTTGAATTATAAAATATTTGACTTCGAAATACATAAGATTATGTATTTATGATCCAACAAGCGAAGTATATTCCCACCTTACAAAATTGTTTGTGTCAGGGCTTTTACGAGAGATTTTGTTTTCATAAAACAGACTTAAGAAAAACGATGGTTAACTTAAGTTAGAATTCTTAAATAATTACCATCTTCAAAAAACTGACCTTAATCGAGAATAGCAAGAAATAGAAAAACTAAATATTTATTTTTGATTTCTAATAAAGTTTTTTTTTACTAAAAATTTCCATAAACAAAGTCATACAAAAAGACATTGGTATGATTACATTATGGCTGATGTTTATTTAAACCGTATATTGAAATGAAGAAACAATACTCTAAAATCACCCCATTATTTAGTGTAGGCGGACGACATTTACATCCGAACCACGTTTCGGTAATATATTGTACGAGCTCTTCTAATATTTTCACAGTGTCAAAAAAATTGAACAGATATTTCCTGTAAGTAGCTGATTCTACCAGTCTGGTTAATGTTGCATACGAATATTAAATTAAACGACTTACCAAAACTAAAATAGTCAGTTTTAAACATGTGCTAGTATCTTACATTTTTCTAGTAGATATTAGCGGCTTAGATTTATTACAGTTAGTACTAAAAAAATAATCGGCCAAGTGAGAGTAGAACTCGCACATGGAGGGTTCCATACCACAAAATGTTTCTTAGCATGATAAGGATTAGGCCACAAGTCACAATACACCGCGCTAGTTGAACATGAATTTGTATACTT